>JAOVVI020018507.1:0-10341 GCA_028571085.2 Nepenthes alata
TCTGATGATATTCATTGATGGTTCCACTCTCCATCTTGGTCCACACAGAAACGGGTGCCTCAATGCTTCTAAACAACTGTGTAAGCACGAAGCGTATCAAAGGATCAGACCATTTCTTTTGCTCTTTTTCAAATTCGATAAATGTTGATTGATTATATATTTTATTACAAGTCTATGATTCACAGTATTACTTCCTATTTGATCCCTTTGAATTCCATATTTGAAATTGCGATCAAATTTATTCGTTAAAAATAATCAATTCAATACATTTATTATGCACCTATAGATTCCATAATGGATTTGAATCAGATTTTGGATTTGTCCGATTTTGGACTTTGAATTTTTGAGCCTTTGGTTTTGTAACATTTGAATATTTGGATGATTTCGTACTTTGAATTATTTAACATTCGTATACAGATTACGAATTTTATGTACGAAATAGTATTGAATATTTGACACAATTAGATATTTGACATATTGGATTTCGAGTGGGTCTTACTATCTTTTGTTTATTCGTTCTGTTTTATTAGTTGTATATTTGTTTTATATATAAATTGATACTTACTAAACTTTAAACTCATAATTTTGTTATATTTTTTAAACATTTTAGATTAGAGGGTATTAAATACCTGCAGGATTCGAATGGATGATACTCAAAGATTTGATTTCGTTTATATTTGGAATTCAAATTTGTATTTGAATTGGTATTTGGGTTAGACAATTTGAGATGAATGTGTAAATTTCTATTAATTATAGACGGTTTATATTTGAAAATTGTTGTATTAGTTGGATTTGCTCGGACACTTCATTGTGATGGTTTGGATTTTGGTTGATACTTTTCATTGCGAGTTATTTGGGTCTGAACAGGTTCTAATTATTATTGTTTGGAGACCAAAAATGATTAGTGATGTCAAATCGTGTGTCCGCTATAATTTATTATATTTCGCTATTTTGGGCTCGGGGTTTGTACATCCAACCCAACTTTGGGTATTTTGTTTGAATTTTTGTTCATCTAAGGAAAAAAAAAATTCTTATTCTAGTTTATTTATTATTAATTATTACCTGCTCTTGGACTGAGCATGTAATATTAACACGGTATCAAAAAATATCAGTACCAACAGGTATAATATCAATATATATTAACTGATATTTACACCTGTTCTAAATATAGAGTTTCAAAATTTTGAAGCGAAATTCTACCTGACTCTGTTTGAAGATTTGGTTGCTAGTAGCAAAGACAAAAGGTTCCAACCGGCACCCCAATTCCGATCAAGAATCTGCGAATAATCACGAATTACCCAAAGTGAAGGGCAGAAAGCGGGAAAATAAGAACTTTCTTCTTCAAAGGAAGACAACTACTGAGTACTGACCTGGAGTCCAGAATTACCAGTTGGAGAGTTAGCAACGAGGATCGTCAACATAAATTCCCGCAAGCACGAAGGATCGTTTCCCTGAAGAATGATGGAAATTAGCACCCCAAAGAAGGATGATTATTAAAAAAAATGTTGCTTTTGCCTCAGCTTCATGCTATTGGATATAAATCTAACCGTCCATGTGTTTTTTTAAAAAAATTTGTATTAAAACTTTTTTTTAAAAAATGAAACATATGAACCGTTAGATTTATATGGATAAATGAATCATTTACCAGAAGTAGAATCACATTTACCATTTTGGATCATCACATTTGAACATGAAGATCATTGCTTAAAATAGAGTACCTTTTATTAATACAAATATCAGACGATATGTATTGATATCAGACTTCTCCTAATACCGATATATCTCGATATCATGATAATATTATAATATGTTTTCGTATCAATAATATACTGCGATATTGGACAATATTTCAAATATTTGCTAATACAATCCTATCAACTTATAATTTCTAAAAAAATTTTTCCGTTTAATATATCCAACGTCAATATGTATTATCAGCTAAGTTCGATACTGATATAGCCGTGATCCATACTGATATTGATCTTTCCATCCATGTACCTTCATGAGGAATGACTTGAATTTTGTAAAGATTAAAGGATCCATGAGTTCCCGCATCACCATTTTGGCCATCATAAATCCAACACATCTAGGCAAAAATATAGAAAGAAGCTTTACTCATTTGTTCTCGTTAGTAACGGTAAAAAGTGAACTTATTAGTGATATTTATGTATATACCTCATGTCAAATGCAATCATCATTTGTCGCCTACCCGTATTACTTTCCGATGCATTCCTAGATGCACCGTTCTCTGAAAAGTCAGCAGCATTTCCCAGTATGCCTACCTGATAAAGAGTATTTATAATAGTCACGAGAGTAAACAGAAAATATCGGTATCGGGGCCTCCAAATACAACAATATCGCGATATATTCCTGTACCAGTGATTCATCGCAATATATCAGCCGATAAGATCTTGTCAACTTACAATTTTCAAAAATTTTGTCAGATATATCCAATACTGATATATATTGTCCGATATGTTTAATACCGATATGATCGCAACCAGTAACGATTAAATATTTTCATCCATGATGAGACCATAAAGACTAACAAACTAGCCACTACATGCAGACTCCTTTTAAAAAACCAGGCCAAATTCGCACATATAAGGATACCTTGAATGAAAGATGGAAAACATGCTTTGCCTGTGTCCACTAGTGCTCTTGTTCGGAGCAAAGAATAGGCTAGCCGAAGCAGCATGAGCCCTGAACTTCGGGCTACATTAAGATTAGCAATCAAACAAAGATAGTGGTGAGCAAGCAGCTGGCCAAGTTTGCTTGAAGTAGCTGACCCATCACGAATTGAGGATGTGTTGGGATTCAAAACATGCACACCAGTGTAGTGGAAGTGAAATTCCGAATTCCTCCACCAAACACCAGTCACTCTTCTCTCCAAATTGATCAAATGGAACAACAAATAACGAGTAACCAAACACACAAGTTAGATAATAATTTAATATAAAAAATCCTTCTCAACTAAGAAAAAATAAGAGACAATTTTCAAACAAAATTTACTATAAATGTGGTTACAAATAAGAACCTTAAAGAGTCCTTCACGACAGACGATCAAAATAGTCAGTTAAAAATGACACGAACATACCTAGCAACTGACAAGAGCGAAATACGTGTGGAACGAACAATTAATTAGTAATACGTCCTACGACCAAGGCTAGGACAACATATCCAAATATGGCAAAGAATGGAACTTGAAACAGATCTTAATCGGATTTGAAATCTTCCCATTTTTTTCTTTTTTCTCTCCTCTCTTCATGTGGCACCATTGTATTTTCTCTCTCAGAAAAACTTGATGTAAAATTGCATCAGGCCTTTTTATACAACCGCTAGCATTCAAACGTCAAAACAAAATTTGCCACACGCGCCTTATGTGCACAGGACCTTGGGAAGTCAATGGAAATAGTACACGAGCATCCCTCAAACAAGCCAATACTATCCCAGATGGGCATGAGAGCCCTTTAGGCTTCCAATAGGTTCCAATCTTCTGCACCAGGAAAATCATTCGCTCAGATAAATTTTCGCATCAAAACTGATTGAACCAACATATAAAATGTTCATTGGGGGCGGAATTCATAATGAAGCGGCCCAAAATCCAACAGGATGCTCCCATTAGCATGAGCAAATATGACACGTTTATTGGGCGTGAAATCAACAACAAAGTGACACACAGAATGCTCCCTTTAACATGAGCAAACCTTTTTCAGAATGTCCCACTTCAAATAAAACAGTTGAATATGTTGAACAGTTCAGAAATGAAGAGATTCTCGAATTTTCTTTTATAAGCACAAATAAGCACCACTAACAAAGACATAAATCGTCCTCCTGGTAATGTCGTAACGAGATTTGACAAGACTGAATCACCGAACAGGTCTATCAAAAGAAATGAAAACATGAAGCATTTTAATATTTTTCAATATGACAATAATATTATAATACGTTTTTATATCGACAATATATCGACCTCAACCAATAGAATTGGTATTTGATATGTCGCCAAAATATTAGCCTGCGATATTTTGGCCTTTTATAAGACCAAGACTCAACAAAATGCTCCCTCTAACATGAGCGAACCTCCTTTTAGAATGTCCCACTTCAAATAAAACTATTACATATGCAGAACAATTCAGAAATAAAGAAATTTTTGAGTTTTCTTTTATAAGTACAAATAAGCACCATTAACAAGGACATAAATCCTCCTCCTGGTAATGTTGTAATGAGACATGACGAGAGCAAATCACCAAATGGGTCTATCAGAAGAATAAAAATCTGAAGCAATTTACCCTATAATATTGTCCAATACTATAATAATATCGTGATATATTACTATTTTAGCAATATATCACCTTATATTACTGTCTCAACTTATGATTTTTTTAATTTTTTTTCTTTTGATATGTTTTATATTGACATAGTCGAGATTGATACTAACACTGACACCAATATTATCATTAAACTTGGGACTTTCTATAGAACTCGAACTGTGGCTAGAGCATCAAGGTCACAGATCATATCCTACCATCCTAACTTTTTTTCACCGGAAAAGAAGCAAAGAAAAATCAATATAATAAGGCAGAATCATATGCTCGTACAACATGTATGCAGGATATGGCTCATATTATTTATTTACTTCATTAAAAGAGATAATTTGACTTTCAAGTTAGATTTTTCTGGCCCAAACACTAATCATTACATGGATGAAAAAATTAGAATTTGTATCAGTCTTGGTATCGATCGCGGCCATATCAGTATTTGGCATATCGGACGGCATATATCGATATTGAATATATCAAAAGGTAAAAAAGAATTCTAAAAATTATAAGCTAAAAAGGTTATATTAGTCGACATTTTGAATATTAATCAATATATCACGATATATTGCTGATACGATAACATAACATAATATTGGCATGATATCGAAAAATATCAGTATCAAGAGCCCCGATATCAATACATATCGGCCAATATTTGTATCAGTACTTCTATTAATGAATGCTATAAATACTGGTTAAGGATTTCATGACTGCTAAAAGTAAATAGAGACATGCGAATGGCTACATACTTTAATATGTCTGTCCACAGGACTAATATGCACATTCTCTAGTCTCAACTCTGTGTGTGCTAGTCCATGACTATGCAAGTAATTCACCTGAAGTACACAAACAAGAACATAATAAAAATTAATATACAAAAAAGAAATATCACATATCTAATACATAAAAAATAAACATAAAAACGAAGGGAATACACCAATCAAGAGATCTCTCATCAATATTCTAATAAGTCGTAATTGTCGGGAAACAGCAGGCCCTCCCACTTTGTCATCTCCCACCCTTCGAACAGATTCTTCATCAAGGGCGAGCGTAGATTCTAAGGTGGGTAACCAATCGGACTGCCGAAGCCAATGCCTTAATGAAAAACTGCCATGATACTGCACCAGGAAAAAAAATAGCAATGATAATAAACACTTTACCAATCTACATTCTGAACTATTGAGCATTATCATTAAGTACAAAGCATATTACCAATAGTTAAAACAAGAGAATCCAGATGTAGGCAGCTGAGGAATATCATTTGCAAATTGTGCATTGGCGGATGAAATTAGCCCTTTTTTAGAAATCCCCCCTGTCCCCTACTACTACTAGTGGCCAGTGGAGCTTAGAGACGCCTTTTGTTCCTCGTCCCCCATTTAACAACGGTATTTCAGAATGTTAGGATAATTTTCTTGAACTCCTATTACTAAAAAATGCTTTAATACTAAGGAATAAAGATATATCGTTGAGAAAAAGCAGAAGAGATTTCATAAACAGAAAAGGCAAAAAGAAATTCGAAAAATCTCAGCAGAAAGGACTATCAATCCCTTTCTATTAAGCTCACCATTATGATAAATCATTCTTAAATGACTGCAATTAAATGCATCTATCATTGCTCTATTGCCTTCCCTTGGGTGATAAAAAAAAAAAAGCAATTAAGCATCTCAATCATAAACTGCTCACTTACCAATATATTTATTCAATAAATCAATATGGTTCCACACATCCAAGTATGAAAAGCCATGAACATGCACGTTAAATAGAAAAAAGGACCTACACCGTGAACCAGGGTGAATGAGCCGCCATTACCGGTTGTAGGGAAGGAGACATAACCATGAACTTGCATCGAATAAGAATGGTACAAAAGTCTGCGGTGAGCTAACTTTCTCAAAACCTGCAAGAAATGTGAAGCACTAATGTTTTACAAAAGCACAGCCAACAAATCTATTATAAGTGTGAAGTACTTGTGCAATATCAATTAACCTCTATTGCTCGATTCCCTCTGCGCCGAGCTTGAGCACTAGTGAGCTCCCGAAGCACAACTCTTGTATTGTATAATGCACTGCACATTCAGATATCACATACTAAATAGAGTGATAAATTCATTACAAAATCGTAAATTAAAGGTGCTAAAACCAACCTATTAGAGTTCTTCACTATAGCTTCAAACACTACTTCATCTGCCTACAAGGAGATCAATCCAGAAGGAAAAACATAAAACAACCAACATTACCATCGTTATCGGATGAAATGTCAAGGAACTAAGTTATCCAACTAGCTTAAGGCCAAATAATAATCTTATATCCTAATGTCAAGGATAATAAAGCAGTAATACATGAGACATAGCCATACCCGCCCACTAAGACCGATGCTAACATGATCAGAAACTGCAAATTCAGACATTCTGAACTTTGTAACAGGCCCAATTTCGCCGTCCATAACTGATGGGCCAGTTTGCATATTTTCTTCTGACTCCATCGGCGACACAGCAATTCTGGAAGCTTTACATGCCGTCTTAAAGCATCTTTTGTGAAGCAGATCAAGTGGCCTTATGATCGGAGTTGTAATTGCAGGTTTAACAAGTCTAGTCGAAGAATTTGTACTCAAATAGCGTAATTCAACACCTTCAAAGGTCGAATTGAGGCCAATTCCACATAATGCCATAGATTACAATTCTGAACAGCACAAAGACCATATTACATTTCGGTTTTTAAATTTCGGGGAAAAATTCCATCTTATGCTGAACTTTTCAGGCGAGATCAAAATTTTCAGCTAACCTTCTCGGATCAATTATATACTTAGGGAATTTTAAGGCCAAGTGAACGCATTCTGACGTCGCTAAGGGACTCGGAATATTAACATATAGCAAAATTTACTCACAGGGAAGAAATTTGACCCTAATAATTGGTTCACAGGAGCGCTGCCGCATCATTTCATCAGAGATTCTACATGGGTATTGATTTGGCTCCAAAAAAATTTTATTCCCAGCAAATTTGAGAAAAAAATAAAGTTAAAAATAAAAATTGATTATGATCTAATTGATTTTCCTTTGATTCTAGCATCCATTTATAACTATGAGGGCGCCAGAGAGAAATAGGTAGAAAGAGAAACTAAAATAAATTTTACTGTTCCAATGCTACAGATTTTGAACTCTTCTTCATTAGTAGCTCAAAAATAAAGTAGATTTGAGAAGATGGAATCTTGGATTGAGGCGTACCGGAAACGAATCGATCCTCGAATTCGAATAGGAGAAGACGAAAAATTGGTGGGAATATAAGGAAAGATGAAGAACGTGAGAATTGCGTGCAAGCGAATGCTTTGAACATCACGCCATGAGAGTCCGCGTGTTTGTCTATATCCTCTCTTACGGTTGGAGGTTTATAATATTCAATGACTTCTGCATGAATTCAAAGAGAAATTATTGTTGAGTTTTGACGTTAATACGCTTCCCCTTCCAAGAATTATTCAATTTTTAAAATACCCTTATTTTAAAAAAATCTTTTAATTAAAAGAGATAATATTTTTATTTATAAACAAATAATATCATTTTACTCAATTAATATGAAATAATTTATTATATATTATAACTCAGAATAAAAAAAATAAATATATTATAAAAAATAATACACATTTATTTTAAAAAAAATATGTATGATGTCTCATATCTGCTTGCCCTATTTTAAATATTTTATCCAAAAAATAATACTAAAAATAAAAAATAAAGGCTTATTATCAGTAATGCTTAAATTTGTGATATATTTATATAAATTTAAACTGAGAAATTAAATTAAAATTAGGTTTTCCAATGATAATACTTCGTCGCTGAAATTTGTTGAAAAAAATGTTATTTGGATGACTGATTTAAATTTTTTATATGCAGATTCAGGGAAGCGAGAATGAGTATTCAAAAATTTTATAATTTTTTAGATGCTTCGATTGTTAAAGCGTTGATTATAAAATACAATTTAGGGGAGAAATAATCATGAATTTTATAATTTTATTTGTCATTAATTAAATATAATTTTTTTTTAATTTTTTATTGGAATTTATTTTTGTACGATTTTAAAGAAATGAAAGGGGAGAGGCGTGAGAGGGGGAATTCAGCGCGCGGCGATCATGTGCCTGGCGAGCTGTGCACGTGGACTCCACGTGGAGAGGAAGAGATCCGCTACAGAGGCACAGTGGGGGGATCAATTTTGTACGACTTAATTATATTTTATTAAAATAAGTAAATAATTAATTAATTAGTCAATTTTTTAATAAAATAAGAATATTTTTGTAATTAAATAATTAATTTTTTTTACTATATAAATAATAAAATTATCAATTATTGGTAGAGAATCAGACTAAACAATTTTTCTAAATAATGATGGAGACAATTTTTCTAAAAATTGTGAAAAATAATAATAGAATAATTATAAAAAAAATATTCTCATAAATTCTGTGTCCTCTTATAAAATAAAAGAGATATAAGATAAAGCAAGAGAAATCCGTTACATATTCTTTGAAAAAAAATTTTGAATATAAATTTAAATATATATGTATTTAATTTTATATTATAAAAATTATAAAATAATATGATAATTTTAATAATCGACTTAAATTTTATAATCTCATAAATCTTTTATCACAGGGCCTAGTTGGTCCCTCCAGCTCATCCTTAATTGTTGGATCATAGATCGAACGGTTGATATTTAAATTTTTTTTATAATATAAAATTATTCTTTATTTTTATAATATGGTACATATTGAAATATCCATATTATAAAAAAAATACAAAATTTTTATAATATTTTCATGAAATTTTTTAAAATTTTAAATCTCAACCATTGAATCACCGCATTAAATCATCCTAATTTATGCATTTTTGGATCCAAATTTTGAACAGATTCGGGCTGGTCCACTTAACTGGTTCCAGCTTCGTTCACCGATTTGGAATCCTGCACACCACTAAACAAAATGAGGTCAGTGTATCGGCGGGAAGTTGTTCCACTGAAAATACTCTGACACTCAAATCAGTAAATAGCCTTTAAAATTTGGGAAGGTAATTGGAAATGAGAATTGAGAGGGATAGTGTAAGAGTGCGTGGATTTTCAGATGAAAGAGAGGCAATACCGTCTCTTGAATATGGACGGTGGGTGAAGGCAGTAGGCGTATGTCAACTAGAAGAGCGCCTGTATGCCTTTGATTTGTGTTCTTTCTCTCAGTGTATTAGGATGCTTCGCAGAGAGAGTACGAAATCATCCCGAAATGCATAATCGAGAGCATATGTTTTCTTTCATGTAGTAGAGAGTCGTAAGTTTGTGTAATAGAAAGCGTAGTAGTAGGTGTGCCCTGAGTGAGGACACTATGACTCATTTTAATGGTGGCAGGGTGATCTTCCTTGGTTTGAAGATGTGATCCCCTGCGTCATGTTTAGGCGGCCTTCCTTGTGAGAAAGACACAAGTTGCCTAATTAGTTGAGATTGTTTCTTTCTCTAGCGGGTAGCGACTTCCCAAATTTTCTGCCTTTATTTCGTGTATATTACCATTGGAAGGCTCCAATTGGCAGAAATTTAGAAGATCTGGCGCCTTCCTTATGGGAAAGGCATCGATCTTGTCAATGTCACTTTTTGGAGTTGGTTGGATTTATGGAATGCGCAAGGTTAGGAAAAGAGCCGTTGCTAACCATCTGCTAAAGCGTGGGCCCAAGTGGGTCAGGCCCGTGAAAAGTCTTTTTATTTTTGGGCATGCTGTTACAGTAATTACGGTCAACGTTTGAGTTGATCGTCCTGAGTGTAAATATGCCGCCCGCTTGTACATTAGTCGGTCAACGCTAGTGTACCGCGTTTGGACCTTTTAGGATTTGGGCCTTCTTTGACTATTGGGCCAACCCAACTACAGCATACAAATTACTAATATATCAGCTAACAGTTTTATAAGATTTATCGATATTAGAACATATATTATAACAATTTTTTTTAGGGTTACAGAATCCATGCCTTTATTTGATTTAAAGAAAATTAAAGAAAAAAAAATA
>JAOVVI020018508.1:0-10341 GCA_028571085.2 Nepenthes alata
TTCTGATGCTTCTCTAGTCCCTATTTATAGCCCTTGAGTATGGTAGCCGTCATTTATGGCTCTATATTTCTCAAGGGTGTCATTATGACTTTACATTTTCCAAAGGTGTCATTTACGATTTTATATTTTTAAAAAGCTTCGGGATTAGCTAGATTATTTATGGTCGTGTATTCCCAAAGTGTTCCCTTATTACTTTTTCTTGACCGGCTTTAAGCCTCTCATTTAAACACCTTCCGGTCAACAATCGGGCGTTGACCGAATTTCGCTCCTCTTTCCCTTCCTTCCATTCGTTCACATTTTTTCGGTCAATATTTTACGTTCACCGGATTACTCCTACATCAACATCAACTTCGGCTTTTCATCTCCTTGAACCCAAAATCTACTCCGGCCTTACTTTGCACACACAGCACTCCGGCCTTCAAGGTCACTTCGGCCTTCAATATCAACATTAACTTTGGCTTTCTTCTCCCACAATTCTACTTCGGCTTTACCAACTATAAAGCCACTTCGGCTTTTAAGGCCACTTCGGTCTTACATGGCTAAACTTGATTTTCATTAAGGAATATTTCAGACTTGATTTTTATTAGGGAATATTCCAGACTTGATTTTCATCAATGAAAGTCGGACTTCTTTTTATCAAGAAAATCCGGACTAGGTTTTTATCAAGAAAATCCGGACTTCTTTTTATCAAGGAAATCCGGACTTATTTTTCATCAAGGAAATACAAACTTTTTTACCAAGGAAATCCGGACTTCTTTTCACTAAGGAAATCCGGACTTCTTTTTACCAATGAAATCCGGACTTCTTTTCACCAAGGAAAATCCGGACTCTTTTCACCAGGAAAATCCGGACTTCTTTTCACCAAGGAAATCCGGACTTCTTTTCACCAAGGAAATCCAGACTAGATTTTGATTAAGGAATATTTCGGACTAGGATTCATCAATGAAATCCGGACTAAATTTTTATTAAGGAATATTTCGGACTAGGTTTTCATCAATGAAATTCGGACTAGATTTTTATTAAGGAATGCTGGTTTGGATTTTATTCATGGTAGAGGCCGAACCTCTTTTTAGATGGAGTTCAAAAGCGAAACTTCTTTTCATTAAGCAGGGCCGAACTTGATAAACAAAATCTTTATTTTTATCTTAAGGCCGACTTACTTTTCCTTACTACATTTTCCGGTCAACTAGCGTTGACCGAATCATAATGACTCGATGACTAGAATTTTCTATGTTCTAAAAATCTGGGTCGTTACATCCGCCCTTCCTTAGGACGTTAATCTATAGGGTAGTTTACTATTACCGGCCAGCGTACTCTACAAAATCCTACGATAAGGGATGTCCCATGAGACAGGATGACTGTTACTGGCTTTGATTGTGTGAAAACATAATCTATCCTTGATTATTCGTCCCTTCTGCTAGTAGGGTCTACTGGTTGGGTCCTTTACTAATAGAAAATAAATTTTCTATAATCTATAGAATTGAAATTGATTTCTGGTTTCTGAAGCATATGTTATCAATTTAGTATTAACAAAGTATGATTACACTGACTTTTGCTTTTTAAAACTTGAGTGTTTTTGTTTCCTGATAGTTCTGTAATCTTTTGCATCATATTCTGCTATAATTTCTATAAATCACAATTTTATATCATTTATTCTTCAAAATACAACTGTGTCCATTTTACTGCATTCTATTCTGCATAAAAGTTTTACTACATGCCTACATGTACCTTGCTGGGTCTCTACTTACTATTTTACTATTTTTCCTCCCCCAGATGAGACTGTAGAGCTAGTATCTGACGAGAAAGAGTGATTTAGAGCTTAATCTAAAAACTTCTGAAGATCTGAAGTATTTTAAAGTTATCTTGAAGAAACAGTTGGATGTAAAGACCTTATTCTGATATATGGTTTTGTATATGGATTTTATGTCTATGGATTTTTGTATATAGAATGCATGTAGTATATGTGACGAAATAGGAAATTGTGATTCCACAGGTTTATAGTTCTACTTTCGCTACATTCATTCTGATTTCTGTACAGGTCCTAGTTGGCATCCCTCGTCAGAATTCTGATATAGTAGATATGATTGTTGAATTAATACCATGGATGGAATCTGCGGTCCTGTGAATGCGTGTTGTAGGAAAATTGTGGTATAAATAGATAGTTGTGTGCATGTACTGATTTGTTATGTAGGTTTTGTAAAGGTTTATATTTCTGTTTAGCCCAATTTTATGGAAAAATTTACTCATTTTTCTCTAGTACGTTAAGTAAGATTTGGGTTTCTGTTCCGATTTTGAACGATGAAAATTAACTGAGAAAAAAAAAGTTTTTTCCATCACAAGTAGCTCCCTTGTCACGCCCAACAGTGTTTTCAGGAATGCCCTTGTCGCACCGGTGTCGTGCCCAGTAGCTCCCTTGTCGCATCCAACAGTGTTGGTATCATGCCCGTGTCAGTCCCTTGTCACACCTTCTTGTGGCCGCATCTCTTGTCGTGCTCCAATAGCTCCCTTGTTATGCCCAGCATGCCAATGTCGTGCCCATGCTTGTCCACTATCCCTCCTAATGTGGCATGTGTCACTTGTTGAGCTCCAACAATTCCCTTGTTGCACTCAATAGCTCCCCTATTGTGCCCAACAATGCTGGTGTCATGCCTATGTTGTCCCTTGTTGCTCCAAACAGCACCCGCGTTGCTTGTTGAGCTCTAGAATCTCCCTTATCACACCCAGAAGTGCTAGTGTTGACCCAATGTCGTGCCCTAGGAATGCCCTTGTTGGGCCGATGTCGCACCTAGTAGCTCCCTTGTCATGACCAGCATCTCCCTTGTCTGTCCCAGTAGTACCCAAGTCACTTGTCGTGCTCCAATAGCTCCCTTGTCGTGTCCAATAGTGCTGGTGTCACGCCTGTGTCGCACACTAGGAATACCCTTATCATGCCTTTGTTGCGCCCAATAGCTCCCTTGTCACACCCAGCAGCACTGGTGTCATGCCTGGGCCTATCCCTTGTCACTCCCAGTAGAGCCCACGTCGCTTGTTGTGCTCTAGTAGCTCCCTTGTCATTCTTAGTAGTGCTGGTGTCGGGTTTGTGTCATGCCCTAGGAATGCTCTTGTTGTGTCAGTGTCGTGCCCAGCAGGTCCCTTGTCACTCCCAGTAGCGCTCACGTCGCTTATCATGCTCCAACAGCTCCCTTGTCGTGCCCAAATGTGCTCCTAGGAATGTCCTTGCCGCGCAAATGTCGCACCCAATAGCTACCTTGTCATGCCCAGCTGTGCTGGTATGGAACATGTATTGGTCCCTTGTCACTACTAGCTATTCCCACGTTGTTTGTTGTGCTCCAGCAGCTCCCTTGTCGTTCCCAACAATGCTCCCATGAATGCCGTTGTCACGCTGGTGTCACGCCCATGCTGATCCCTTGTCGATCCAAGTGGTTCCCACAGTGCTTGTTGTGCTCCAACAGCTCCCTTGTAGCGCCCAATAGTGCTCCCAGAAATGCCCTTTTTGCACCGATGTCACACCCAGGATGCTAGTATCGCTCCCGTGTTGGTCCCTTATCACTCCTACCGGCGCTCGCATCACTTGTTGTGCTCCAGTAGCTCCCTTATTACATCTAGTAGTGCTCCCACGAATGCCCTTCTCACACTGGTGTCATGGCCAGCAGCTCCCTTATTGCGCCTAGTAGCATAGGTGTAGCACCCATGCCGGTCCCTTGTCACTCGCAGCAGCACGCCCGTCACTTTTCATGCTCTAACAACTCCCTCGTCGGGTCCAACAGTGCTGGTGTCTTGCCAACAACAACCTTGTCATGCCCCGTCAGTGCCCTTGTCGTGCCTGCTGCGTTGAGGGTGCGCCCATGCTGCTCCCTTGTCGCAGCCCAGTAGTGACCTTGTTGTGTCCTATCAGTGCGGTTATGGTGTCTACCCTACTCCCTTGTCGCACCCGGCAGTGCCTGGGTTGCTCACTGGCACAATCAGTGTTGTGCCCAACACCTCCCATGTTGTGCCCAATGTGTCCCAGCAGTGCCTATGTCATGCTCAGTAGTGCTTGTGTCGCACCCAGTAGTGCCTAGGTCACTTCCTAGCTCGCCACAGCATTGCCCTTGTGGCTCCTTGCCCATCATAGTAATGCCTAGAATCTCCATTGTCATGCCCATGTCACATCCGGCAACATCTGAGTCATGCCCGGGTCGTTCCCCAGCACCACTAATGTCGTACTCTTGTTATGCCCAGCATACCCCCGCAGCGCCCTTGTCGTGCCCGGGTTGACACTGAGGCTTTCCAAAGCCTTGTCGAGTTTATCATCTCAGCACACCGTTCCCAATGACATGGCATGTCTTCGGTGATGCTTGCTCATCCCTGGATTTTGCACCGCGTTGGCACAACCCGGATTTATGGGGTATCGTGTGGCCTCATCTTGACATGTCTCACCGATGTATGTGTTCTCAGGGTAAAAATCTTCCACCAATATGCCTTGCCCATTTGTTTGTAGATATCATCCCAATAATCATGCCCTCAGCTCTCCATGCATGCTTTAAATAGGAAAAACTACTTTTTTTAGTGAATATGAATTTTTGTGCATTTTTTGTCCTAAATGATTGGACATATGACCCCTTCCCAAACTCAAATCACGACACCAAAACTTCTAAATTTTCTCCACAAATTTATGCTAATTTTTTTTTAAAAAATAAGCTTGTCACTCGGACAACGCTTGACAAAGTTATTAGTTTTCAAAACTGCACGACATTTGAGAAATTATAAAAATATCGTCCCACAGTCAAAAAATATGAGACTTGGTTTTAAGCTACTCCTAATTTTTATCTTCCAAACCAAAGCAAATAACCAAAAAATGTTACAGATAACTATGAAAAATTATGTTGTGAATGTTGGGGGGTCCAATGTTTACTCCTACCAAGGCTAAAAAGGCCTAGAAGCCTCTATATGGAGGAGCTGCTTCGCTGCTAGGGCGTGTCGACACTACCACCCACAAATGTCACCAAGGCATGCCATGCATGGTGTTGTGTGTACTGTGTTGCTCATACGTGTTCCACAACGCTGCGATTTCATGGTCCAAGATTCCATGTACTCGGTGTATACCGCTCGTATGCTTGGTTTATCCTATGTATCATTCCTTCACTGAAGGTGCATGTCAGCATGCCATGTATCATGCTCTGTGTCTCGTGTTATTCATACGTGTTTTGCCATGCCATGATTTTGTGGCCAAAGTTTGTATTTGGTGTATATCGGTTGTGTGCTTGGAGTCTCCCGAATATTGGTGTCTTGCTTCTTATGCACATCGGCATGCCTTGCATGGTGCTACATGTGCCATCTTTTTCATACGTGGTCACCATGCCATGATATCACATCCCTGGCTTCCATGCACTTGGTGTGTGTTAGTCTCCAGTTATCCGATCTATTGATGTTTTGCTATAGCTGCAAGTTGGCATGCCATACATGGTATTGCCTATGCCATGTTGCTCATACATGTTTCGCCATTGTGAGATCCTGAACCGTAAAACATGATAATTATGGAATAATTATGTGGATGAAGATCATGCTAAAGTTTAAGAATATGAAAAAAATTGGTACCGAAGCAAAAAGGGATAAAACCGGCCAAAGGAGGGACTAGCATTCAATGTGTGCTCGAGCGCCAGTGGGGTGTAATTTTGCACAAGGAATCGCCCAAGGACCACTCGAGCCGAAGCGGGTGCGGCGCTAGGGTACGAGGAGTGCACTCGATGAGTTCCCTAATAGATATAAAAGGGGGACATGCGATTTCTTCATCATTTCGGCTGATTCCAGCGCAGGCCAGAAGGAGAAAAGAGGGAAAAGAGATGGAGAGGAAGATGTCCGCGCATTCCTCTCCGATCCGGGTAAAAATAACAGTAGAACAGGCTTAGGAAAGTGTACTCCAGACGTTATAAATTGTTTTTATAGTGCTTTAATATCTCTAAAACTATATTTATCCTCTAAAAGCATGTTTCTCCATGTTCTGCATAAATAAATCCTATTTTTGTAAATTAATCGGATAGATTTCATGTTTACATGTATATACTATAATATTTGACTTTGATTTCATGTAAATGCACGTGTTTGGTATCCGTTTTATGTCCAAAAGCTTGACCGAAAACCTATATACGAAAATTTAGGAGTTGGCGCTCTAAATCCATAGTTCTGCATGCTATGTTTACAATAAATTAACCGGATAGATTTTATGTTTATGCATGTGCTTGGTATCTATTTTATGTTCGGATTATTCATCAAAATCCTAAGCATGAAAATGAAGGGTGTTTAAAATCCATAATTTCTGATATGTGACAGTTAATTTGTAACAGAGTACTGTTAATATTATGATTTATAACTGAGAAATTTACACAAAACTGCACTTTTAAGTTTCTATGGATTTCTCGAGTATTTTGAAGGATTAATGGTGAAATCCTTACTGATTTCTGAAGCTTGATGAATTATAAGCTAAGAAAATGAGAGTAAAACTGTTTCTGATACTGTTAATTAGGAGCCATGACTGATATACGGTCATGTGAGGTTATCCAGCATGCCTTAGGATAATACAGTGGTAATCGGGGATAACTCTATCCATGGAGTTATACGTGATCTGCCCTTCCTCGGGGCATTATGGCGTTATCAGAGCTAACTTTGGAGGTCAAAAATTCTCCGTTGGCTTTGAATTGTGTGCCCCAAAACACAATCAGTCCCTATTATCCTTCCTATTCTTGGCCTTTGATTGTGTGGCGGAAACACAATCTATTCCTGATTATTTGCCCCCTTGGCTAGTAGTATACACTAGTTAGGTCCCTAGGATATTTTAACTAGAGTTTTCTAATAAAAGCAAGTGAGATTTGGAACTGTTTCATGAAACTGTTGCCTGTTTAAATAGAATCATGCTTTACTCCTGTTTACATGAACTGCTTTTGTACTTATGACCTAATATTAACGTGGTTTTCTACTCTTGCATGATTTATGTTTTTCAAGAGATGTTTATATGAAAATTATGCTTTCCTCATGATATTGCACGTGTTTCTGCTTATATGCACATATGTTCTATATGAAAGCATAAATTATGATTTTTGAAGCCTATTCACATTGAATCATGCTTTTCTCATACTTTCTGTTTGTGTTCCTATTCTCTGACAGTTTCTAGAACCTTCTATATCTATGTTCTGCATGAGATTATTATATTCTCCATGTTTTAGTACTTGCTGGACTTTGACTCACTGTTTACAATTTTTTCCCTCCAGATAAGGATATAGGGAAGATACTGGATGATCACGCATAGCTAGAGCAAGCAAGGAAGATTCTGGAGTCTCGGTGAGGCCTCAAAGTCATCCTGAAGATCTTGGGAGATTATATAGTTTTGCATGTCAATGTCTAAGTAAAGGATGGATTTATGTATTGATAACTATTATAAGTTTTGCAATCTATTGAATCTATATTTATGCTTAAGCAATATCATATTGTGGATATAGTTACTTCCGCTATTCTGATTATTGAATATGTACAGGTCCTAGATGGCATCTCTCTCCTGAATTTTGATATACTTGATAGGGTTGTTAAATTAAAGTCATGGATGGCGCTTGTGATCTTGTGTACACGTGTTGTAGGATGTGAATTAAGATATTTAGATAGTTGCATGCTTGTACTAGTCTTGTGATTGTGGTCAAAAGTTTGAGGTTTGGATATCAAGTGTGATCTATACAGGGTATTCATTACATGATATATTATGGTTTCTGTCTAATTTTAAATAGAATTTTGCCAAAATTTTTGTAGAATTACTGATTTAAATTTATAAATTCTATTCAGAATCTGTCTAATAGAGGGTCCTATAGGGTTTAGGATCCGTTCCGTCACAGCCATGCCATGATTTTGTGGCATTGGTTTCCATGCATTTGTTGTGTGTCAGCTGTATAGTCGGGTTATCCCATCTATCAGTGTTTCACTGCAAGTGAAAATCAGCATGATGTGTGGTGCTGCGTGTGCCGTGTTGTCCATACATGTTTCACCATGAAATGATTTTATGGCATGGGTTCCATGCATTTGGTGCATATTAATCGTATGCTCAGGTTGTCCCGTCCTTGGTTGAGTCATGTAGCTGTGCTCATAAGGGGACTTGACAAGCTGATTTTGTCGGCATTATAATTCTCTTGCAGATCGACTGCTGAGGCTCAAATGAGTGTATGTGATGGTGTGTGAGCAGTGGTGGGCTTGTGTGGGTCGTTGGGCTCTTCCTCTACCCATTGAACTGAATGCACATGTGCCTCTTCACCAAAAGGACAAGAGCTTTGTGTCTTAGTTGATGTGTGTTTTTCTGTGTCGCAAACCCATTTGAAGAAACTTATCTTGTTAGGAAGTTTCCTTTTGCTCAGTGTCCCTTGGGTGTGTCCGTTAGATGATCTATAAGGCTCATTGTCCCCCCATGTAACATTTTCTACGTAACTGAGGTGGGTGATGGGCTTTAGCATTTTATCCCGATCGCTATAGACACAAAAAACAGTCGAACACTCATTGACCTCTTGACAAGTGTTCAAATCAGTTGGCAAGGCTGATGATTGTTGGTGTTGACGAAGGAATGCTACCTAGTTGATCTTGCTAGTAGTCATATGCTTGTCTCACAGACAAAGCCATGCATATGTAAATATGAACTAATTCATACGGTGAAACTGCGAATGGCTCATTAAATCAATTATAGTTTGTTTAATGATACTTACTACTTGGATAACCATAGTAATTCTAGAGCTAATGCGTGCAACAAACCCCGACTTCTGTAAGGGATGCATTTATTAGATAAAAGGTCAACGTGACTTTAACCCATTGCTCTACGATTCATGATAACTGAATGGATCGCATAGCTTTGATGTTGGAGTCACATCATTCAAATTTCTGCCCTATCAATTTTCGATGGTAGGATAGTGGTCTACCATGGTTGTAATGGGTGATGGACAATTATGGTTCAATTCCGAAGAGGGAGCCTGAGAAACGGCTATCACATCCAAGGAAGGCAGTAGGCTTGCAAATTATCCAATCCTGACATGGGAAAGTAGTGACAATAAATAACAATATCAGGCTTAATAAGTCTAGTATTTAGAATGAGTATAATCTAAATCCCTCAAAGATCCATTGGAGGACAATTCTAGTGCCAGTAGCCGCAGTAATTCCATCTCCAATAGTGTATATTTAAGTTGTTGCGATTAAAAAGCTCATAGTTGGACGTTGGGATGGGGAAATCGGTTTGCCTCCGGTAAGCACTGATCGTCTCGTCCGTTCTGTCGGCGATGCGGTCCTAGCCTTAATTGGCCAGGTCATGCCTCCAACACATTTACTTTTAAGAAATTAGAGTGCTCAAAGTAGGCCTAAGCTCTGGAAACATTAGCATGGGATACCATCATAGGATTTCAGTCCTATTATGTTAGCCTTCGGGATGAGTTTAATGATTTACAGAGAAAGTCGGAAGCATTCGTATTTCACAGTCATAGGTGAAATTCTTTGATTTTTAAAAGGCGAACAACTACAAATGCATTTTCCAAGAATGTTTTCATTAATCAAGAACAATTTTGGTGGCTCGTAGATGATCAAATACTATCCTAGTCTCAACCATAAATGATGCAAACAAGGGATCGGTGGATGTTACTTTTTGGACACCCCTAGCATGTAATGAGAAATAAATATATTTGAGTTTCGGGGGGAGTATGGTCACAATGCAAAAACATAGAGGAATTGACAGAAGGGTACCACTAGGAGTGGAGCCTGCGGCTTAATTTGACTCAACACGGGAAAACTTATCAGGTCGAGACATAGTAAGGATTAACAAACTGAGTGCTCTTTCTTGATTCTATGGGTGGTGGTGAATGGTCGTTCTTAGTTGGTGGTGCAATTTGTCTAGTTAATTTAATTAATGAATGATATCTCAGCCAGCTAACTAGCTATATGGAGCTATCCCTTCACAGCTAACTTCTTAGAAAGACTATGGCCTTCCAAGCCACAGAAATTTGAGGCAATAATAGGTCTGTAATGCCTTTAGATATTCTGGGTCACACACGCACTACACTGATGTATTCAACGAGTTTATAGCCTTGGCCAATAAGCCCAAGTAATCTTTGAAATTTCTTCTTGATGGGGATATATCATTGCAATTATTGATATTCAACGAGAAATTCCTAGTAAGCGCGAGTCATCAGCTCATGTTGACTATGCCACTGCCCTTTGTACACCCCACACATTGCTCCTACCGATTGAATGGTCTGGTGAAGTGTTTGAATTGCGGTGACATGGGCGGTTTCCTTTTGGCAACGTCGTGAGAAGTCCATTGAACCTTATCATTTAGAGGAAGGAGAAGTCATA
>JAOVVI020018511.1:0-10341 GCA_028571085.2 Nepenthes alata
AGTAGCAATGGCAATAGCTGCTGGAATGGAACGCGGAATGAGAGCGGAACATAGTAGAAGTGCAAAAGGGAGCTCTCATCATTCAGTGTCTACCGCCACACTTGTAAAATCAAAGTGAGTAGATGACACCACCAGTGAGAATGAGAGAACAAAAATACAGAGATAAGAGGAATGGAGAATTTTCTTACTATGGATATTGTTTTCTTATTCTGTCTCGTGTGTGTGTGGGTATTCCATCTCGGAGGTTTTTATAACTGACTTTACATACTGGAAGCCTAATTCAGAATTTGTCCCGTGATTTTTTTTTTAGTTTATGAAGGGTTTGTATATTGAAAATATTGTACATCTTTTTATTCCTTGTGCCTACTAAATTGGTGATTGTCGACTAATAGGGGGTTCGGATTTTCTACTGCGTCAAATCGGGTGAATCCAGGTATCGAACCTCAACAAGTGGTATCAAAGACAAGGTTGCAGTCAAGCCCTCTTCTGATACCAGCAAGTGATATCAGAGACAAGGTTATGATAAAACCCTCTTCTAATACCAACAAGTAGTATTAGAGATAGGTTACAGTCAAGTCCTCTTCTGATACTAACAAGTAGTGTCAGAGAGTCAGGTTGTAGACCTTGGGCTCGGTGGCGTCTTCGTTGAGTTCTTGCCATTTAGTGTGGCGTGAGAATGAATGGTAAAAGCACTTCGGAGGCAACAGGGCAAAGGGCGGAGCTGAGTAAGGCCAAGGACAGAGCTAAGCCGAGTAGGGTCGAGGGCGGAGCAAGCAAGGCCAAAGGGGGAGCTGAGGTGGCCAAGGCAGAATACAATGGAGAATGATTTGACCGCGGGAAAGAAGCTAAAGGGGAATTGGACTACTCTAGGTTTAGTGGAACGAAAGAAGATATCATTCAAGTTTGCGGATGCCAACGCCAAAATCCCAGTTGAGGGGACGCTGCCAGAAGGCAGGAGATAATGGTCGCCAGGAAAAGGCGAAGGTTTTTCAACAAAGTCATGAGAGGAAGTTTGTTGGGTTTGGTCACTTCCTTGTGGGTGACTCAATAAATGGACACGTCATCGAATCGTACAGAGTTTGTGCGATCTTCGGAGTGTTGTAAACTGGCTACAATAATGACCAGAAGATCATTTGCCTAAAATAGGAAAACCTCAGAGTGACCATTTGCCGGCTGGGCAAATCTCGAAGTAACCATTTGTTGGTTAGGCAAATATCGGAGCAGTCTATTTATCGAAGAAGGTGAATCTCAGAGGAGACCGTTTGCCAAAGAAGGCAAATCTCGGATAAGTCCATTTACCGGAGAAGGCAAATCTCGAAGGAGGCCATTTGTCGAAAAAGAAAAATCTTGAAGGAGATCATTTGCTGGAGGAGGCAAATCTCGGAGGAATTCATTTGCCGGAAAAGACAAAGTTCGAAGGAGACCGTTTGTCAGAGAAGGCAAATCTTAGAGGAGTCTGTTTGCTGGAGCAGGCAAATATCAGAGAGACCATTTGCCGGAGTTGGCAAATGTTGGAGTGGAAATTATCAGAAGAGCAATTGCCAGAGTAACTAGACAGGACTGCAAGAGTACGGCTGGTGGTTGACAGTCGAATAGCAGAAGTCGGTCAATGGGAAGTTGACTAGTTGAGAGAAGAAGCTGGTCAATAAGAGGATGACCGACTGAGAAAAGGAACTGGTCAATGAGATGTTGACTAGCTGAGAAAGGAGGGCTGAATGGCTAGAATGCTAGCAGCTGTCTGTGCAGAGTATTGACGTTTTAGAGTTGGTAAGTTTTACACAGCAGGTAGTTGTTATACAGAGCATGCGCCATCTGTGCAGAGAGCAGGTTGACCTATAGAATACACGTGCCTAGAGAAGCACAGGAACTAGTGAGCTCACAGGAAAAGATAAGAATAGTGTGACAAATCATCTGCAAAAAATTAGCCAGGTGAGTAGATGGATTTAGCACCGGAGTCTTTATAAAGAGCACACCAGATGCTTTAAGGAGATAGACAATTTTGAGGATAAGGGCTAGTAAAAATGTGGGAGTTGCAAGTCCATATGCAGCCACGGGTGCTGTAGACAGAAGAAGCAGTGGCAACAACTGCTGCGGTGGAACACAGAAGGAGAGCAAAACAGAGTAGGAGTGCGGAAGAGATCTCTCGTCGTTCACCGTCTACCACCATACTTGTAAAATTAAAGTGAGCAGAGGGCACCACCGGTTAAAATGAAAGAAGAAAAATAGAGAAATAAGAGGGAAAGAGAGTTTCTTTACTCTGGAGATTATTTTTCTTATTCTATCTCGGGTGTGTAGCGGGTATTCTATTTTGAGAGTTTTTGTTACCAATTTTATATAGTGGAATCCTAATTTGGAGTTTATTCCGTGGTTTTTTTATTCGATTTGTGAAGGGTTTCCACGTTGAAAATGATGTGCATCTTTTTGTTCATTGTGCCCACTAAATTGGTGATTGTTGACTGACGAGGGGTTCGAGTTTTCCGCTAATCCGAATCAGGTGAATTTAGGTGTCGAACCCCAACACTTTGCTCTGATTTTTGTAAAGAAGTTGCAGAGTTTATTGTTGGGATTCAACACCCAGATCCATCCGATCCGGCAGCAACGGAAAACACAAACTCCCCCCGTCATCGTCAGCCACCATTTAGTAAGAACAAGAAACAAAGGAGATATACAATATTTTTTACGTAGAAACCCTTCTCAACTAAGGAAAAAACCACGGGACACATAGTCTACCAATAAAGTTTACTAAATAAAATGGTTATACAAACCCAGAGAAAGAGTATTTGTAACACACCCAAGAACGATTAAGAAAAAACCTCTTCAGAGTAAATAAGAAAAATCTCTTTTTCATTCTCTGTTTTTATCTACTCTTACTCTCACTAATAGTATACTCCTCTCACACATTTTACATAGTGTCTGGCTACACAAGTCCTGGTGAATGCTCGCCCATGGTGATTTCTCACTCACCCACAATCACTCCCATGGCGCCTTGTGTGCTTAGTGTTTTCACGCACATCACCGCATGCCCAGCGTGCGTATATATATCGATCTGCCTAGAAACCTTCAACCAATAGGCAAGTTGCGTGTGGTCAAACGCCTGCCACTAGCTCTGCAACCTGCCAATAATTTTGCCCACTAACTCTGTAACCTGTCACCTGCATAGACGGCGCATGCACTGATAGGTTGGCTACCTGCTTTGCAAAGCCAGCTGTCCGCAACGTGCTGCCAACTTTTCATGACGTCCTTCGTCGCTGCTGTTGCACTAAAGTCCCCGGACCATCTGTGTCATTGGCCCCTACAGAGTCCTCTGGCATTCCTTGGTCTCCGGGCAGTGACAACGACCTCGGATATCCCATGTCCTCAGTCATCACTGTGCATAGCTCATGTCTCCGGACGCTACTGTGCACTCAGCCATATCCGCGGGCGATTCTACACCAATCAGTAAATTCTACCTTCTCAGTCGGCCAACTCGTTGACTAGCAAGCTCTTCTGAAAGGCACTCCAACATTTTCCACTCCGAAAATGCTCTCCAGAAATCCTCTTCGGATTTCCTCTCCAGCCTGAGCCGGTCAGCCTTCTATTGACCAGATTCTTCTCCCAGCCGGTCAACATCTCATTGACCGTCTTCTGCTGTCAACTGGTCAACCTCTTGTTGACCAGATTTTGCTTCCATCCTATCAACCTTCCCGTTGACTGTCTTTTGCTACCCGTCCTCCATCTAGCAGTACTCCTGCAGCCCTCAACCGGTCAACCTCTTGTTGACCGAATCTTCTCTCAGACGGTCAACCTCCTGTTGACCGCATTTAGTTGCCTTCCTTCAGCTGGCCGTTTGCCTCTCTCAGTCAATCAACTCTTTTGATCGACATTTCGCCTTTCAGCCGGTCAACGGAGGTTGACCGGCTAATGTTCTCTGGTTTTTCTCTCCCGCAAATGCACTCCATTATTTGTTATCCGGAAATCCTCCGATGAAAATTAATTTATTGAGTTACCCACAAGGTAGTGACTAGACTCAATATTTATGACTTGGTGGGTTGCCTTTGTATTGACCTTTTCAGCTTTGGTGAATCTTGGTTTATATCGACCAGACATTTTGTATGTGTCATGCTGACTTTCCTTATTTTCGTGCATCTAGATTTTGACGGTGCGATAAAGTTCTTGTTTATCTTGTGGACCAATGTTCTTCTTGTAGTGATGCCAAATCTCAATAGCTACTTGATAGAGTTGTTTCACCACTTTGAATGTCCGAAGAGCCTGTTTCACCACTAGATGCTCTTTTTTGATGGAAGTTCATCCTGCTCCTTTTTTTTTCTTTTTCTTTTTTTCGAGTTTAGATTGATGCTATACTTGCTATTGTTGTTTTCGGTTCTTTGTTGACGCTTTACTCTGCATATAAATTTTTTGGTTATTTATACTACAATTACTTATGCAAGAAAAATACTTGACAGATTGCATGTCAAACCTGATCAATTCTTGTGGTTTTCTCAAGCTTCAGACGTAAAAAATTAGGATTGATTTACTTAAGATACATGGGTTTGTACCTTCTATGTTTTTTGGTTTGCACGATGGGCTCATATGCACGAGAAGATGGCCATTATGGGCGATTACTGCGGCAGTTCTTGCTTCCTTCTTTTACATTCTATCTTTTTGGTTTTCTAGGGTTTTTTATAAAAAAATTTGGAAATTTGCTTTCAGAGAATCAGATGTCCATCTCCTTTTTTTCTAAGGGAAATCCACATTGTGGATAAAAAGCGTGGATTGGTGACAAGGTTTGAACTTAGGACCTCCATCCAAAGGGGAAAATATACTTCCGATGGGCTACCAAAAGTAGCTTTCATAGTAACCAGTATATCAGGTAAGGAAACTTCCATTACGTTGTAAGTATTCGCTTTCATAGTAACCATTATATCAGGTAAGAAAACTGCCATTACGTTGTAAGTATTTTTTATTTTTGTAAGTAAAATTCCTCTCATCTGAAAATAATCATTATTTATTGGAGAAAAGCAGAATCGGGAAAAAGCACAGACTTGGATCTGAACTGTGGAACCCATTGCATTTTCGGAGGGATTTACGCTGAATTGGGCTGTAATTATTTGTATGTTAAAGTTACAAAATTTATGAATTTTTTTATTAATTAATGAACATATTGCATTGTGTGGTTCGATTGGATGACAAAATTAGAACTGTTCTCCTGAGTGACAAAAAAATTGAGCTCTTTGTCATCCCAGGGGTCAAGATTGAGCGACAAAAATAGATAAAGTATGTGACGATTTCTGGAGTCTGATATAATAATTTTTTAAAATTTTAGATTCATAATAATAGTGAAAAAGAGCTACTCTCCTATTTATAACATGATTTAGTTTATATTAATATTATTTGATTTGTATTTTGTATGTGCAGATGTCTCAACTGTCACAACATCATCTTTAGAGGTGGAGGAAATCATTCACTAATTTGTTCAAAATATATCACAAAAGTTTTTCTAAAATGACCACATCTCTAAACTCAAAGAAAATAGAGTAATCGGGACTATAGATGATCATTAAAAGGGAGCAAATGAATGTAGCTTTATTTTAATGACATGAAAGTTATTATGAGAAAGATAACAGACTTTTGCTTTATTGATTTGTTATTCATAAGTTTTATTGATTGTAATAATACTCATTCGATTGCTTTATCTTATATGCATGAGTTGATCAGCTATTTCTTTGACAGAGAAAATCAATCTTGCCTTAATTGATGTTAAGTAATAAAATTTATCTTTATTATGCAGTTACTTGTAAATTTATTTTAAGATAAATGCTATTTGTATTGCTGAAGACAATATAAATTTACTCTTACTTTATTTTATAATTGTGTTATAATTTTAAAATTTTCAACTTCATATATTCATCAAATTTATGAAACAGCTAGTTATTTTCAAGTTTAATTGCTTTATTCCCTTAATAAATTTTAATTGAGTTAATTTTATTTTTATATTTAAATTAAGCTGATTTTAATTTATACTTATGAATTAATTAATAATTAATCATATCAATTTTTAATTTTTTCTGATAAAATATGAAATTCTTTAAGTTAATTAAAAAATTAAATCAGTAAAATAAAAAGTCTCCATTACTTCATATACTTCCGAGCATATAGCAAGTGCGGCAATTGCATGCACCTTACCCTTAAGATTATTGCAGTGCAAGCTTTTCATAATTATTATTTTATAAATAAATAATTACAATTTAATTATTTTTTAAATATAAAAAATAAATTAAAATCAATCATTAAATTATAGCATCTTATTTAAAAATAAATAATTAAAAAATATATAAAAAACTTTTACAAAAAGACAGTAATCAAATAAAATATCTAAAATCTATATCAAAGAATGTGAGAGTTTAGCCTCACGGAAAAAGATATTAAATTAAAAGTAAGCATTTCTTTCATTTCTTTCAAAAGTCTTATACCTGCTGAGAATATAAAATTTCAATCCTTTTGTTGCGTTCCGGATCGTGGAGATCGTGCAACACAAGTGTTTGAGAATGTATGATGTGGAGGAGAAGGGATTGAGATAAAGGGTTTTTACATGGGAAACCTCCCCTTAAATGAGGAGGAAAAAATCACGAGGCTCTGAGCCTGTTGAAATACTTTCACTACGTATGAAAGTCTTACAAAATACAAGTATTAGGAATTCATTCATTGTCTCTTGCTTATGCTCTCTCTCCCTTAGAACTTCTCTCGTTGGGAAGTTTTGTCACCTTCGTTCTTTCTGGTTTGAAAGAGATGAAGGAAATTCAAGTGTCCAGCAAGGATTTTTGCCGGAGTCAAGATCAGAGTTTGGATCGGGCCCTCTGAGGCAAGAGTCTTTGCTGGGTATTTATAGGCGAAATTGGTCGTTGGGATGAGGACACGTGGCAGCTGGCGAACGGCCGAGAGGCTGCCACCTGTCCTGCTAAATATGCCAGACGCGTGAGGGGCCGCATGTCCGCTTGCTTTTGTGTCAGAAGTAATGACGTGTGCAGTGGACACGCTGCTGGTGCCGCTGGCACCTACTGGTAGGGCCTGAGCGTGTCAGGTACGAAAGTCGTAGGCGTCTGTCCTGATTTGACCAGGCGTGCTCTGGGTCCTGCGGGTGCTGCAGGTTCCTTGAAAATCGGTGAAGATGCCTAGCTGGCGCTCTCGGCCATGTATGAGATGGTCCGCGTCCTTGTGCGACGTGCTTTGTCCCCTCAAGAGTTCGCGGACTCTTTTGAGGTAGGCAGCTCTCGGACATTGATTGCCTCCCCGAAGACCTTGGAGAATCTTTGGCTTCTTATGAAGGGTCCTTGGGTTGTTTCTTGACTGCTCGGGCGCTTCTTGATCGTGGTGGGACCTTCTTAAGGTTCTCAGGCTTTTTTATCGGGTGTCCATAGTTACTGTTAGTTCCTTGCGGTGTCCTCAAGTCCCTGTCAGTGAAGGAGACTTCTCGGGTTCACTAGCTTAGTCCAGCGTATGAAGCTAGTTTGGGCTTTTGGACCTCTTGGGCCGCTCGGTCCTACTGGTCCGCGAATTTCCCTTTGGGCTTTTTATCTTGGGCCCTTTCTTTGGGCCCAGCTTTACGGTCCCTTATATTGGGACCTAACATAGCCCCCCATGCCAAAGGGTTCGAGGTCCTCGACCGTTTGGCATGAAGTCGCCGCTCCTCTGGGAGGTCGATCTTTTTTTGCAGTAGTCTGTCTACGCACGATGTCGTGGCTTAGAAAAGATGTGTTTGAGGAGGCAAGAGCATGACCGTCCACGCTCGATCTTAGGCATATTACGGCGCTACACATGAGTCATCGAAGGAAATATGATTCCAAGCTTTGCGCAGAATTGTCCCATAACTTCTTTTGAGTCTGAGACCCTTCCAGCGCCGCCGCTTGGGCTCCTGAAAAGGCATTAAATGTTGAACTAACGCGCTGATAGGCACCTTGGGAAGGTAAGGCCACAATCTCTCTGAGATGAATGGCCGAGTGACGCGTGGCAAGGGTAATGAGTGCACCCTTTTGAATTTTCAAAACTATTTAAAGGCCCCTTCGTCCCTAACATGCCATTTTTGCGCCTGCTTTTCATTTTCTTCTCCAAGTGTTGCGCTATTTGTTCTTCTTCTGCCGGAGCCTCTGATCTCTGTGCTCTTTCGTCGTTCATGGAACCTCGAGTAAGGGATATTGCCTCCACCATGAAGCTTGGCAAGCTTGAGGAGATCCGGGAGTGATACTGGATTCCTGATTCTGTGGGCATGATGGTACCGGGACCCTACCAGAGGGCGTGGTACCCACCGGATGGATTTATTATGGTGTACGAAGTCCACCTCAAGGGTGGGTTACGTTTTCCTGTGCCCTTGGATCTTTATGACATCATGAGGGGACTTGGAGTCCCCTTTGTCAGGCTTCAACCGAATACCATCAAGTATTTGGTTTCCTTATGTGTTTTCTTTCGTTGCCACAACAAGCTGTTGAATGTCCTTACAATCAAGGTTATGTTTCGCTTCACATATAACTTTGACTGGATCACAATGACTTCTCACCCGGACTTCTCTTTGATGTGCGGTGGGAACCCAGACTCTACGAAGGGGTGTAAGGATAAATTCTTCTTCCTGGACGTCCAAGAGAATTGGACCATCCCCATTATCTGGGGGACAGTGGCCAGCGAGTGCTGCTCGAATTCTTCGAAGGAGGAGAGGGAGAACGTAAATGAGTTCACGGACTTGGTGCTGGCCAACCTTGGGGGCTTTCATTTGAATAAGCGCAACGTCTGGCTTTCACCCGAGAGCTTTGAGGAGGCCAAGTGGGGGCCACGGGCTGAGGCCTTCACCGTAAGTACTCCCGAGAAGTCCAAGAAGAAGAGACTGAGGAGGAAGGTGGAGTCTCTAAGGATTGAGGGTCCTTCTGACCGCGCGGAGACGAGCCGTCCGGCAGAGAGCTCAAAGCGTCCGGCGACCATTGTTGAGTTCCCTTCTTCTGATGATGATGATGACGATTTTAACGTCGAGGTCTTTGATGATGATGACTTTGACGTCGTTGTTTCGGATGATGATGGTCCGATCGCTCCCCTCTTTAAGAGGTCGAGGACTGGTATTTTATCGGGGTCTTTGGGAGCTGAAGGTCTTGTCCCCCCTTTATTGGCCGATCCTCTCGGAGGACCTTTGGAAACAATTGTGCAGATTGTGAAACTCTCAGACGTCCAATCTCCCAATGATGATCCTATTCCTACAGTCCCCGTTGATTTGCCTTGTGACGACTCGGACGGGATTGATAACCCTTCCGAGGACATAGGAGACGGGGACCACACCGAGGATGCTGAGGGGAAAATGATTGCTGAGATGGTTTGAGAGCTGTCAGCGACTGAGGAGGTTGTCGTTGTTGGCCTGGTGCCTTCTGATCCTCCCGTCGAAGTCCAGACTGCATGCCCATCAGGGCAAGAGGTGGACGTCCTGGGGGAGGCTTATGCAGAGGATGCTGGTGTTGAGGGAGGCTCCTCAGTGCCTTTTTTAGCTGAGGAGCTTGTTTCAGAGGAAGCACCTGCGGTGCCTGAGAGTGGACCGCAGGAATCTGAGGCCCCCAGAGGACATGGCCCTGTGTACGATCCCTTCGCTTCTAAGGTAACCCACAGTTTTCTCCTTCTTGCCTTTTGAAGGACCTGGAGTGTCCTTGATGGATTTGTTTGCCTTTGGCAACTCCAGGACGCGGCTGGGAGCTTGAGTCAGTTGGTGGAAGTGGCCATCCGGTTCCGCTCGGAGATGGAGTCCCTGAGGGCTGCAGGGGAGGCTGCCCAACGGGCTGAAGCAAAACTGGCTGAGGTAGAGGGGAAAGTGGCCTCTCTGAAAGATACCGTCAAGCTCCTTCGGCCTCAGCTGGGACTTCTCCGTGATAGGGTCGTCCGCCAAGATGAGAGGCTGAGGACGTCCATACGACCCTCAGAGATTGCGTCGTTATTGGAAAGCAGATACTTGGAGGGCATTCGTTTGTGTCATCGAGTGATGCGACCTTTTAATCCGTGCTTTCTCGTGGCCGTCCTCGATCCCTGGAACACGAGTGCCTTACACAAAGAAGACTTATATGGTGTTATTGGGGGGCATCTCCCTGAGCCCTCTCGAGCAAGGTTTGAAGGTGAACCTCCTACGCCCGAGCAGTCAGGTCCGCTTGGCTAGGCAGGGATTTCTGGAGTCCAAGAGGCTCACGGAGGTGGGAGTCATAAGGAGCTCCCCTAACTTGCTATCTTTTGTTTCTCTTTTTTTTTTCTTTTGTTAAACACTGTAAAGAATATTATTTTTATTAATAAAAACTTGCTTGTTCAGAGTTGAAATCTGGGACTATTTGCCCAGCCTGTACGAGTGCTTGT
>JAOVVI020018512.1:0-10341 GCA_028571085.2 Nepenthes alata
TATTTTAAATAAACACTAAGTTTTAGAAATTATTTAAGTCAATTATATTTTATTTAAGAAATAACTTTTTATATAAAGATTTTTTATTTAAATTTATAACTGACTAACCTTTTAACCCAAGTATTATAATTTTTAAATTTATATTTTAATATTTTTTTATGCAAATATGAAGTTTGCAAATAGATAGTAAAAATAAAAAAAAATATCATAGTTAGTGATCGAATCGACTTGATTTAAATTATAAATAAATATCCTAACAGTTTCAGCTTGGGTGGCTGAGATGTATTTTTTTAATGAGACTTAATAGTTATAAATTTTTATTTTAATTTTGATGCGATTTAGATTTAGGATTTAAGGAAGTTTAATTAATGCTGAGTCTGTGAATAAATAATACATTCACTATTAGCATCCCGAATTTACATATCACAATCAGATTGATACGAATATTAAAAGAAAGTTGAATTTTCTTCTTCCTCTCGAATCATTTTTTATCCTCTTCTCTATTCAAAGAGAATCAAGTAAGAAATAGTATGAATATGTTATTTTGAAAACGGTTTTTTCTCCCCTTTTTTCCGTTCCCAACAGGGAATCTTTAAAGTCGTCTCCTCCCAACCGGAACACTTGATCAGATTATACAGTTTACAAACCGGTTTTGATCAGTTACGACCGGTTTGATCCATTGCGACTGGTTTGATCCTTTACGATTGCTTTGATCCGTTACGACCGGTTACCAGGAACAGTTCTTTCCACGTGCCAAGAAAATCGTAGTTTTCCTATTTCCGAACAACTCTATGACCCAATGGGTCTTTCTTCCATGTTAAAATCAACCTAAATGTTATTGTACATATCACAAGTCCCCCATGTCGGCAGGTTAAAATTGTTAACCGACAAAATGTTCTTTCTGATGGGTCACTCGAGTATGCTCCTTCTCGCATCATGCTGATTTCGATGGAAATTGGCTGTCAACCAGCTTGAATTGAAATCGATTGTCAGTCAGCTTGAACTTGAAACCGGCATTTCTACTTACCGATTTGAATTGAAATCGGCTGTCAGCCAGCTTGAACTTGAAACCGGCTTTTCTGCTTGCCGATTTGAACTGAAATCGGCTATCAGCCAGCTTGAACTTAAAACCGACTTTTCTGCTTACCGATTTGAACTAAAATCGACTATCAGCCAGCTTGAACTTGAAATCGGCGTTTTCGCTTGCCGATTTGAATTGAAAACGTCTATTAGCCAGCTTGAACTTGAAACCGGCATTTTTGCTTGCCAATTTAAATTGAAATCGGCTTTTCCGCTTACGGATTTGAATTGAAATCGGCTGTCAGCCAGCTTGAACTTGAAACCGACTTTTCCGCTTGCCGAATTGAACGAAAATCTCCTGTCAGCCAATTTAAACTCGAAAATGGTGTTTTCGCTTATCGATTTGAATTGAAATCGACTGTCAGCCAGCTTGAACTTAAAACTTGTGTTTCTACTTGCCAATTTGAACTGGAGTCGGCTGTCAGCCAGCTTGAACTTGAAATCGGCATTTTCGCTTATCGATTTGAACTAAAATCGGCTGTCAGTCATTTTGAATTTTGAAATCGTCTAAAGTCCTTATCAGGTTCCCTCAAAGGATGGACCAAATATTAATTACATACTAATGAGTAACCCTATCCGGTTCTGCCACGTGTATCATTATGATAGGCGTGTCAGTTGGCCATCATTCTAAGAAATGGTTCGGAATCGGTGCCAAAAGTTAAAATAAATTATAAATCCGGCTCCTCCGATTTCTTGCCATTTCATTTCAAACTCTTATCTTCACCATGGCTCATCGCGTTCAAGTTTCTCGTGTTCAAGCTCTTCAATCTGTTCTTTCATCTACTGACATAGATTCAATTTATACTTAGTTCAAGATATGCAAGGAAATATCTTTCTTGGTTCCTTCTGAGAGTGATAGGGCTTGCTCTCCTCCTGATAGGTATATCACCATTTATGAAGCCTATATCAATAGCGGTTTACGTATTCCTGTTGCCCTGAAATTACGTCAAATTTTTGTAAAATTTGGAGTCCCCATTACCAGGTTTCACGCTAACGCCATCATGTATCTTTGTAATCTTTACATCTTTTTTCGACTTCGTGGGCTCACACTGAATATTACAACAGTGAAAGTACTTTTCAAATTTAGCCAAAGTGGAGACTAAATTTTCTTGACACCTCGTGAATTAAATATTGGTGGGATAATTTATGAATCAGTCAAAAATTGGAACGATAGGTTTTTCTTTTTGAAGGCTAGCTTTGATTTGGGTTTTTCTGTCTGTTGGGGCAATGTTCCGTCATCTTTTATGGGTAAATTCAAAGATGATGAGAAAAAATCGGCTTGACAATTTACCGATTTAATTCGGGATAATCTTGATTCGTTTTGTGACAAGGAGCGCCTCTTTTCTCCTGAAATTCTAACGTTGGCCAAGTGGGAGCCTCGATCGGTGACCACAGTAATAAGTAGTCATAACCCGAAACATCTTAGGAGGAAAACTCTTCAATCCAAAACTAAAAGTTCAACCTCCCATCGTCGAATGGTTTTGCCTAGTCCATCCTCTTCCTCTACTGATACTGGTGTACCGATATCGGAGAGGATGACTAGGATGAAGAAATCAATAGGAGAATATGTCTTATCTTTAGTTTCTTCAGCGCCTAGTGTGAAGGCGACTTACTTCTAACACTCAAATGCTGGATAGAAACACCGGGTCTGAAATGGCTATATTTGGTGGACTCCCACCACTCTTGGAAATTTACAGTGAGCCTAGAACTGAGGAGGCTCCAAGAGCTTTAATGATCAGCGATTCCACTGAATCGGCCTATCTTCAAGACCAATTTGAAGAAGCTTCCCGTGCTTCTGAGGCACCTCCTGAGGATATTTTCATTCCTTCGACTGGTCCAGCCAATGCTCAATCTCAATCGGTTGTCAATCTGTCCCGTTTTAAGAAGGAAACTCGTTGTCCAGAAATTTCAGTGTCCAATCCAATGAAAGTTCAAGATAGAGTTCGCCCAGACTGGATGAACACTCCTGCCTCTTCTTCTCATCTTAGTCCTGAAGGCCATCCTGATCGTCCATCCACTCCTGCTTCGAGGATGTCTCTGAATGAAGCTGCTTTGAATTCGCGTTTTATCTAAGCAAGTTTTAGGTAATGTTGCATTTTTTACGTACAGTCTGATTTTGCCGATTCGGACTAGCTGACTTTCCTTTCCCTTTTTTTTAGAGGATGAAAAGCTGAATGAAATCATGAGAATCGGGATTCATCAACGGAGGCTTTGGATTGAGCATCTTCAGCAAGAAGTTCAAAGCATGTCTCAAAATCGGGTTGACCCATTAATGCTAGAAGAAATGAAGAATAAGATGGAGGCATCTATCGCAGAAGCCCAGCAGTACAAGGATCAAAATCTTAATCTTGAATTTGAATTGCAAAAGGCAAGAGATGAGCTCCAATCTTCTAAGCTTCATATGTCGGACTTCCAAAATGAGTTAGCCCATTTAAAGTTTGAACTTCTGATCCGACTCAGACCAGAAGAAGTAGGATCGGCTCTGAATGCCATATTTCAGGAAGGCATTCGCTTGTGCCAGAAGATGGCTTCGCTGGTTGACCCTCAATGCACACCTATACCAAAGGAACATAGGTGTGCATCGCCGATCTGATTTTAAAGATTTTTCTGATAGAGGCGAATCCTCATCACACCCTCCTAGGAGCCCCTTGACGTAGATGTATATATACATATACATGTTTTTAACAGTTATGTATTAATTGAACTTGTGTTTGCATAAATTTTTTGTTGTCATTAAAGATTACTTGATGTTTATTTGTCCATCGTAGACTAAACGTGCTCGTCACTATATAATGGAGTCACCACACGTGTGTTGGATAACCCCCTAAGATTTAGTATATTTGACCGCTTGTTTGCGTGTCAATTGGAATAGATCCAACTTTTGTAATTCAACTTCAAAATAAGTCGCTCGATATAGAACCGAGATTTTTAATATTTCTATGACCGCTTATAGGTCTTTAAGCAAGTAGTGTTTCACCACTTGACATAGGGGTAGCCTAGGTCGATCAGTAATTATGCCATATTTTATAATGAATAAAACTCGTCAGTCAAAAAATAGTAAATGTTTTTTTATTATTAAAATCGAAAGGAGATACATATTTTAAGGCATACATGATACCTGTAAGGATCTGAAGTTAGCTCTATTGATAGAACTTCTTTAAATGGACAGCATTCCATGTCCTTGATATGCGCTTTCCATTTTGGGAACGTAACTTATAAGCACCATTCCAGAGAACAGTAGAGATAATAAAGGGGCCTTCCCAATTGGAAGAAAACTTGTTTCTGTTAATTATCTTTCTCGTTACTTTAATACTTCTCAGAACCAAGTCTCCAATGTCAAATTGGCGAGCTTTTACTCTTTTGTAATAATATCGAGTGATTCGCTGTTGGTAAGCTGCTATGCAAACTCGTGCTGTTTCTATTGTCTCTTCAAACAAATCAAGTTGCTCACTGATTTTTTGGGCTTTACTAGCTGGATCAAAATTTTTTACTCGCAAACTGAATAATCCGATTTTCACTGGTATGACTGCCTCCGTTCCAAAACATAGGCTAAACGGAGTTTCTCTTGTAGGCTCTTTTGGTGTTGTGCAGTACGACCACAAAACAAGTGGCAGTTCATCAGCCCAGGATTCCCTAGTGTCTTCTAACTTTGTCTTCAATCCATGCAATAGAGTTCGGTTGGTGACCTCTACTTGTCCGTTTGATTGGGGATAGGCTACTGAAGTATGAACCAACTGAACGCTCAAATTGGAACAGTATCAGGTAAAGCATTTTTAGTGAATTGAATTCTATTGTCAGTAACTATCATTTCGGGAATTCCAAATTGACAAATAATGCTGTGTTTAACGAACTCAAGAGCATTGTGCTCAGTTATTTAAGCCAATGGAGTAGCTTCCATCCACTTGGTAAAATAATCGATGCCAACCATAACAAACTTTTTTTGTTCAGTTGTCACAGGAAAAGGACCCAATATATCGAGTCCCCATTGTGAAAACGGCCTAGCAGCTTGTAAGGATTTCATCTCTGTGGATGATTGGTGCATCAAGTTGCCATGTAATTGGCTGTTCTCGTATTTTTTGACAAATTTCATGGCGTCCCTTTTGATAGTAGGCCAGTAATATCCATGACGCATTATTTTGAACGCGGGATTCTTACCTCCTATGTGCGATCCGCATATTCCTAAATGTACTTCGCTCAATACATATTCAGTTTCCTCCGGAGTGAGACAGTGCAAATACGGGATTGAATATCCCCTTATGTACATTTTTTCATCTATTATGGTATACCATCCAACTTTTTTCTTTACACGTTTCCTGTCCTCCGAATTTTTTGGTAGAAATCCCTCTCTAAGGTACCTCCAATATGGAGACATCCAATTTTTGCTTGCAATTAGTTGTAGAACTTTAAGTTCAGATTCTTCGATACTGGGAGTGGACAGAATTTCACGCATAGCCTTTGAGTATTGCTAAGGATTTTTTGTTGTTGCAGACTTTGCTAGTTGATCGGCCCTTCCATTGTCTTCCCTTGAAATATGCACCACTTCTGCCTTGCCAAAGTTTTTCATCATATCCCTCACCTTAGCAAGATAACTTGCTAAGGGAGGGCTTATGGCTTCAAAATTTCCCTAGACTTGATTTACAATTAACTCTGAATCGCTGTAAATTATTATATACTTTGCTAAGCATTCTCTAGTCAACCGAAGTCCAGTGAGCAAACCTTCATACTCTGTAACATTATTAGTTGCTGAGAACGCGAGCCTCAGTGAATATTTTATCTCTGTTCCTTCAAAGGTTTTTAGGACCACCCCTACTATATTGTCGGACTACATTGATGATCCGTCTACATGCAATAACCAAACCGGTGACATTTCAATTCTAGGATTTTTCTCAGGTGTATCCTGAATCGGCTTCATAGTTTCAACAATAAAGTCGGCCATGGCTTGTCATTTTATTACCGGTCTTGGTTTAAACTCTATGTCAAATTTGTTCAATTCAATTGTCCATTTTACCAGTCGTCCGGACATATCAGGCCTTTGTAAAATTATCTTCAAAGGCTTATCGGTTAGCAAAATTATTTTATGGTTGATCGGTTCAGCTTCCTCGCTGAATAGACAAGAGCCAAGACAATCTTTTCAGCATGCGTGTATCGAGTCTCAACGTCAACTAGGGTCTTGCTTACATAGTAGACCGGTTGTTGCATATTTACTTTTTGCCGAATTAAGACCGAACTGATGGCTACAGATAAAATCGCCACGTATAAGAATAATTCTTCTCCAAGTTTTTGCAATACTAATAAGGGAGGACTAGACAAGTATTCTTTTAATTCCTTAAAAGCCTCTTGGCAATCGGAGGACCAAACAAACCCATTCTTCTTGGTTCCTCGTAAGGTAAATATCTTTCTGTCGATTTGGATAGGAATCGGGAGAGCGACACTAACCTTCTAGTGAGCCTTTGAACGTCTTTCACCGTTCGCGGTGGGTTCATATCGATAATTGACTTTATCTTTTCGGGGTTTGCTTCAATCTCTCGTCTAGAGACTATGAAGCCTAGAAATTTCTCAGATGAAACCCCGGAGGCACATTTGGTTGGATTTAATTTCATCTGATATTTTCGAAGTACCTTAAATGTTTCATTAAGATCGTCAACTTGATCTTTCGCGACCTTACTTTTTACGAGCATGTCATCCACATAAAATTTCATATTTCTGTTGATTTAAGCTTCAAATATTTTGTTCACGAGTTGCTGGTATGTGGCTCCTGTATTTCTTAGACCGAACAACATAACTTTGTAACAGTAATTTCCTTGATCAGTCATGAAAGATGTATGCTCCTCATCTTTTGGACTCATCCAAATTTGATTGTATCCATAAAGCTCAATAATTCGTTCCCAGACATTGAATCTACCAACAAGTCTATTCTGGGTAATAAAAAACTATCCTTTGGGCACGCTTTGTTTACGTTAGTAAAGTCGACACACATTCATCATTTTTTGCTACTTTTTTTCACCAGTACCACGTTGGAAAGCCAATCTGGATATAAAACTTCATGAATAAAACCGGCGTCCAAAATCTTTTTTACTTCTTCTCGAATAGCGATGAGTTTTTCAACAGAATGATTCTTTCACTTTTGCCTAAACGGTTTATGACTGGAATCCAGACCTAATTTGTACGCCATCATATCAGTTGAGATTCCTGGCATATCGGTGGGTGACCAGGCAAATAAATCTAAATTTTTCTGAAGAAAATTTATCAATTGATCACGAACAAGTTCTGAGAGCGAAGACCCTACTTGTATGTATTTGTCTGGATTACTGGGGTCAAGAAAAACCTGATTGGTTGTTTCTCCAGATTGGGCTTGTTGTAAGAAAATTTTATCCCGATAATCGAGATCTTCGATTAGTCTGTGAGTGATTGTCTGACTAATTTAGAAAAGATAACAAGACAGGCCAATTATTTGATCTCCTAGGACTTTGCCAATGCCACATTGGGTTAGAAATTTCATCTTCAACTGAGGTATGGATGTTACTGCTCCAAACACGGATAGGCAGGGTCGGCCTAATATAGTGTTGTAATAGACGATAAATTAACTATCAGAAATGAGAGCATGCGAGATGCCACTTTGGGGTATGTTTCCAAAGTTATCTCTAATTGAATTATTTCTTATACTTGAACCGGTTCGTTGTCTAGCCCATAAAGAGGTGCTTCAGTAGGCCTTAATTCGAACCTTTTTAATTTCAATTTCAAAAAGGCATCAAGATAAAATAAATTGCTTGAACTTTCATTATCTATAAAAATTTATTTCACTTGGTAGTCAACTTTACCATCCAAAATAAGCATTGATACAACTAGAGGATCAGAATAATGACATTGTACATACTCCATGTCATTTTTACTGAAACTAATAACATCATCTTCGATCTAATTTTTTGGATTTTTAATCTTCATAACACCTTCAAGCCGATCAGGTTGATGTATTTTGGATGATTTGCCTGCAACCATATTGACCACGTCTGCAGCAACTCAGCTTTTCGGTGCTTGTTGTTTCCTTTCTTCTGTTTGCTCAGCAGTTTTTTCAGAATCTTTTAAAAATTTTGTCAGATATTCTCTCCGGATGAGTTCTTATATCTCCTTCTGCACAGTTTGACATTTCTTAGTACTATGTCCCAGAGAATGATGACAATGACAATACTTGATCTGATCTCCTCCTTTTGGATTTTTGGGTGGCTTCGGCTATTTAAGGAACTTTTCACCCCATATTAACATGAGGATATTTGTTTGAAATTCATTCAAGGGAGTCAGATTTAAAGGTTTGAACTCCCTAGGAACTCCAGGCCCTGCTCTGGGTTGCTTTCTTGCTTGAGAATATAAACGGTCATTGTTTCTTTTCTTTTCATTGGGCGGCCCCCGAGGATTGTTGTCCAACGGTACTGGCTTTTTTGCTTAATTAGCTTCTTCTGCGGCAATGTATACTCAAACTATTGATTCTATTTCACAAAAGGTTTGAGGATCACTGTGCACCAGATGTTTAAAAAATTCACCCGGCTCCAATGTCGATATAAAAGTATTCAATTTCACTTCATCAGTTATTCGCGGGATATGCCGAGCTTCTTCAGTGAATCGAGCTAGGAAATTTTTCAGGCTTTCGGTTGATCCTTGTTTAATCCTGGAAAGATGCCAAGGCTGCTTTTTAATTCTTCTACTCAAAGCGAATTGGATCAAAAAATTGTCAGCTAACTCTTCAAACGATCGAATTGAATTTGGTTGTAGTCGGTAGAACCAGATTCGAGCGTCTCCTTTGAGAGTTAGTGGAAAGCATTGGCACATCATCATTTCATCTAGACCTTAAAAACTCAGAAGGGTTCTGAAGTGATCTAGATGATCCATAGGATCAGAACTTCCATCATAAGCATCCAAAGTTTGCATTTTAAATTTATGTGGGAGAGGTCGTGTACGGATTTCCATTGTAAATGGTGACCCACGTAAGTCAACACGGAGTCCTTCTGTGCTTCCTCCGAACACATGCTGCCAAATTTTCTCTACTTTTTCCCCCACCTGAGGAGCAGCAGATCTTTTTGCATTAAGGTATGTTCTCAATTCCATGGGTTGCATTTCTTGTTGGGAAGGATGAACATTCTCACGTTTCGGTTGTACATTACTGGATATAACCTCACGGTCAGGTGACCTTTGCCTACTTCGAGAACATTGCGGGTTTTGATGGTCCTGATTTTGATTTTGTGGGACGGGACCTAATCGGCCTTCTAATCGAGACCGGCCTCCCACATTGCTAGAGGCCACTTGCTCTTGAATTATTGGCTGGTTTGCCTGTTGGATTGTATATTTTCTTTTGCGACCTTTTCTCTTGTTGGTTATAACCGGGTTGGCAGGTTGGCTTTGTCTAAACTGAGTGCAGAGATTTTGAATTGCTTCCGTCATATTGTCCATCCTAATGTTGAAGGTTTGCATTATCTCTTCCTGTCGGTTTTCTGTCTGAATGACAGCAGGAGGTGGGTTATACTGATGGAAGTGGCATCTCTTGTAGAAACATTGGTTCGGGTTCTTGTGTTGACCATTTTTCAAAGAATGTGATGGGAAAATTGGCTTTTTGTCGGATTCTTAGAGACGGCGCCAATGATGCGACTGAGATTCAAGATTTAAAAATTTTTAATTAATGCTAAGTCTGTGAGTAAATGATTCATTAACTATTGGCATCCCGAATTTACACATCACAATTTGATTGATACGAATATTGAAAAAAGTTAAATTTTCTTCTTCCACTCGAATCATTTATTCATTCTCCCTTCTTGATAAAAGAGAATCTAGTAAAAAAAAGAGTAAGAGGATGTGGTTCTTTTGAAAATGGTTCCCCCCCTTTGCGTTCCCAACAGGGGATCTTTATAGCCGTCTCTTTCCTGGCACACCTAATCAGATCATTCGGACGAAAATCGGTTCTGATCCGTTGCGACCGGTTTAATCCGTTACGACTGGTTTGATCCGTTGCGATCGGTTTGATCAATTGCGACCGGTTTGATCCGTTACGACCGGTTACGACGAACAGCTTTTTTCACGTGTCAAGAAAATCATAGTCGTTTTCCTATTCCCAAACAACTCTATGACCCAATGGACCTTCTTTTGTGGGCCATTCTTTCATGTTAAAATCAATTCATATGTCATTGTACCCATCAATATGTAACCAGTATAAAAATATTAAAATAATTTTTTCATATTTCTTAACTATTAAAACTAAAAAAGTTATATTTCACAATT
>JAOVVI020018513.1:0-10341 GCA_028571085.2 Nepenthes alata
ATAATAAAATAAATTAAATCATACATAGATTCTAAAATAAGTGCCGCATCTCATATGACTCCGACATCAACTCAACCATAACACAAGACCTTATGTAAGGAGCTTGTCTATTATCAAAATTAGAGTAATATAATCTATAGAAAATAAAAATACAAATCCAAACCATTTTGAACTACCGATGGTCCAAAATCAAAACCTTTCCAACATCTTACATACACATACGCCATCTGAAAAACTTAGAATATCACTATTATTATTCGAAATCTGAACTCAATCTAAAATACATAATATTCTAAAGTTGTTCGAAAAATCAAAATAACATATTAAAGTTATCAGAAACTCAACACAATACATTAATTATTATTTGAAAGCCGCATTACAACATTTTAAACATTCTAAAATTGTTTGAAAACCAATATACATTAAGCATTGCATAATCTCAAATTATAAACTCTCCAATAAAATCATTCTTCACTCCTGTTCATCCGAGAAGTATCCGTACATCTTATTTGAAGAGATTAGTAAAATTGAAATAATAAATGAGTTAAAAATTCAGCAAAATATTTAACATAACAAATAATCATATGTAATTTGCATTTAAACTTATCAGAAGGATAATAAATCATGATTTTATACAATGGCATTGAATTTTCATGATACTTGTATAGGAAATTTAGTTTGTACATTTTTAGAATTTTTATCATATTCTTGTTATTTTTTTTTATCATCAAAGCATACTAAAATCTGATTTTCTTAGGGGTCAAGGGCCAATAAGCCTTACCGATTAAAGTAGCGGACAATTAAAACCCGAATTATATTTGTATCCATAAAACTAAAGACCATACATTACTATTTAAGACCTGTAAGTAAGTCGTTATATATATAACCTTATAGATATACCGAACGTCGCTTCTAACCCTCGGATGACAGTTTTGATTATTGATATACTATTGTAATATATTAAGGCATATCATAATATACTACATGTTAAAATTTAACCATAGTTTAATACATATTCTTAGAAAAATTCTATATTTTTTCATACTTATTTTCTTTTAATTTTGGAGAAAATGATCCCAATTACAGTAAAATTTTTCTTCAAAATTTAATAATTTCTTATCATATCAAACTTATAATTTTCGTAGAAATCAAGTTATGATGAATTTTCAATACATGGAATGCTGAATTAGCATATAGTGCAGCAATTTTAACAATGCAAAAAATTCAACAAGTTAAACAAATATGCAGAAGATTTTAATTATTTTTTAGAGTATGCAAAGTATAATTTAACATGCAGGAATTCGGTTTTAACCATTTACAGTCATGTAAGAGTATTACATATGAAATTTAGATATGTATAAATATTTTATCAAGTTTTTAGACATACATGAAGAAGCAATTGCAGAAAAAAATAAGGATATATTATATACTTAAGTTTAGACATAAATTTTGTATATTTTTACAATAAAATAAAGAGAATTACACATGCATATTAAATCATATCACCATAACTTAAAAAATCAGGACATTTAAGAGTAATGGAACAAGAATTGCAAAAGAAATTCGGCAAAGAACAATAAGAAGAGAAAAACTCGGAATGCATTTATCTTAACTCAAAATTACCAAAATTCAAGCTTTGATTCACTAAATTTGAACTTCCCTGACCTTCTCTCTATTCTTCTCTCTCTTCTCTTCGTTTACTTCTCTCTCATCTCTCAAATTTTCTAAGAAAATAACAGAAAATGAGTTAGCTGCACTATTTATGCATAGTGGCACTCAAGCACCGGGACAGGAGCGCATGAAGCAGTGAGGCTCTGGACTACAGCACATAGCTACTATCACAATGCGTTCGAGTGTCCTTTGGGCATGTCTCAAACGCTAACCCTGTGGCTTTTGGTGCTCAAGCGCCGATTAGGTCCCCTTCAAGTGTTGAGCCATCCTATCTAATTTTGATCTTTTGACCCAATTTTCATCATCCTTTAACTTTAATTTTAATTATATTAATTTAAATAATCATGATTACTATAAATTAAGGACTCGATCATTACATTTCTCACATCTTTATAAAAAGTTTATCCAAGAAATTTTACACACATCAATACAGAGACAAATGTGGGTAATTTTTGAGATCTTGTATTCTCTTTCCCAGGTGACTTCTTTATATAAATGATTTTTCATAAAATTTTTATTAACGAAATTACCTTTGTCCGAAATACTTGATCTCTTCAACCGAAGATCTGAATCGGTTCCTCAATATACGTCAGGTTTTCATGAATCATCAACGGCTCAATTCAATGATGCACACCGAATCATATGCGTACTTTTCGTAATATCGACATGTGGAATACATTGTCCACATCTCCTAAATTTTGAGGTAGAGTCAATTTGTAGGCCACTTCACCAATGTTCTCCAAAATTTCTAACGACCCAATAAATCTTGGCTTTAATTTTCCTTTGATCCCAAACCTCGAGATTTCTTCTGATAAAGATATATTCAGAAATATATAATCTCTGACATTAAAAGTCAACTCCGATCTTCTTCGATTAGTATAGCTCTTTTGCCTACTTTGTATAACTTTCAACCTTTTTTGATTAAAAGGCTCGGGTCCCAAAAGACTTTGATCTCCAATTTTCTCCTAATGTATCAAGGATTGACATTTTCTCTGTAGCAATGCCTCAAATGGGGTTATACTGATACTTACTTAATAGTTATTTTTGTTTGCAAAATCAACAAATGCCAAGTAATCATTCTTATTACTTTTCATCTCCAAAATCGAAACTCTTAACATACCTTCAAAAATCTGATTTGTTTGCTTCACTTGCCCATCCGTTTGAGGATAAAAAGTTGTACTAAATTTCAAATTACTCCCTAATTTTTTATAATTTTTTTTTGAATTTTAGAGACAAATATCGAGTCTCGATCTGATTCGATAGACGCTGGTACACTGAAATTTGACCACCTCATTAATATATAATCTAGCCAACCGACTTGTAGAAAATATCATTCATTCAGCTTTGAAATGAGTTAACTTTGTAAGCCGATCAAGAATCACCCAAACAGCGTCATGGTTCATTTCATTTTATCCAAAATTTTTGGCTGCACTTGAAAATAGGATAATATCATTCGATTACCTTGGAAGTGCCTCTTGATATCACATTACTTCATACAATCTAATATATCCATTTTCTTGATCCTCAAGTGAGCCACAAAACATGTTGTTTGGTGACTTAAAGCATTCGCCATGACATTGGCATTTTCTGGTTGATATTAAATTTCGTAATCATAATCCTTCAAAAAATCCATACATCTTTGTTGTCTCATATTCAATTCTATATAGGAAAACTAATACTTAGGGCTGTTATGGTCCGAATACACTAAGAACTTCTCACTATATAAATAATATCTCTAAATCTTCAATGCAAAAGTCACCACCGTCAACTCCAAATTGTTTTAAAATTTTGCCTCTCATTATAAATATTTGCTGGTAGGCAATTTTAGAAGTATTGTCTAGTGTAAATTTATATTTTTTAAATGTTGAGATTGGTAAATTTTAATTTTATCAGTTAGGTATTAGTCTATCATGATTTGAAATTTAAATTATATATTTTGGCTTAGGCATTTATTTATGTTCAATTTTTATAATAATTTAGATGCTTTATTTACGAGTTGATTATGGAGAAATGGGAATTTGTTCCCATGGTTTATCCTAGGGAGAATTGTTATGGTTATTTTACATTTAATGGTTTAGATTAAAAAGTTATCCTAGGAAAAATAAATATATTCAGCTAGTTGCGATACTTGATGTGACATTTATATTTATTTTTTAAATTTTAGCTTTCGTCCTTTCATCTGAATTAATGATAACTTCCATTTATGGCAAGGCGCAAACAATTTTTTTCGTATAAAAAGTATAGATTATGTGAGCAGGTCATAATTTCATGTTATTTTTTCTCAATTTTTTTTAAAGAAATTTTTATAGTTGTTGAGGTAATAGGTGGGATGTTCACCGCTCAGAGGTTTGGTTTTGGAATTTGTTTAATGAAAGTGGATATTTTTAATTTTTTTAATAGTTTAAATATCAAATAAATGATGATTTTAAATCTCTTCTAAGAATTAAAATTGAGTTATATATTTAATATTTATTCAGAAATTATTTTATTAAAAAAATTGTATTGGCTACGTTGATCTGAGGCATTTTCATGACAGGACGCCCAACCCAACCCAACCCAACTAGAGTCCTTCTTTCTTCCTTCGTTATATTGAGTTTAATTTGATAAATACATATAGTTGTTACATAGATGCATATTTGCAAATGACTGGTGTTTGATCGACATTTGCATGTTAATCTTAGATATGCCAATATCGGTAATCTTGGTTATAATTGCATGCTTTCTTTTTGAATCATGTGAGAATGAATGTCAAAGTTAATGCCCATGTCAGACTAATTGATATTTCTGGTTTTTTTTTTTTTGTCATTTTTTAAAATCAAGGTTCTTAATGGTAGCAATTATATTCTGATAATTTGGATGAAAATTATCCGTATAGATTTTTTATTTTAAAAAATTTTACAATTTAATTAATTATGGTTTTAAAATATTTGTTTAATTATTCGACAAAATTTACAACATTTATCTATAGACATTGCTTAGAAAAAAAATGACTCAGAATGATTTTGTATTTGTATTAAGGGTGAAATTGGCTTGTTGAGGTGTATTTGCTTTTTATGTAGTAAACGGTATAAGAGATTTTTCATCATCTTTTTATCTGCATATTTTTAAGCATTATTTATGTTTGATTATATATATCTAGTGCAATGCTAACAAAAAAAATAGGTGGTGGTAACGGTGGTGGCGGTCACACTGCGCTCATATCTGACTGATAGGTAGGTATGTAAAAATTTTTCTTTTATTTTCTATTTTTGCCGTTTACTTAATTTGGGGTAATAACGGTGGTGGCCGCTTTTAGGCCGCCTGACGCGGAGCCATTGATTCGTTTTATTCGTTTTACGGACGGACAATAGTCCCCCCAAATTAGGGACAGTCTAGGTCGTTCTCTTTTTGGAATTCCATGCATGCAAACACTTACATGAATGGACACACAAGACAACAGGAATGATCTGTTTTATTAAATAAAAATATAGACAAACATTCCTCATGGAGTGCGTGTATGCCTTACCTGCGCTACTGGTATTATTTTTTTAGGTTAGCGACGTTCTAGGTCTGAGGGACCAGTTTGCCGTTCTATGCGTGTAGTTTGTACGCTTCGCTCCGAAGGATCGCGAAGAGACCAGGAACGGGCCTTCCCAACCAAGGAAAAGTTTATTCCTACTCGTCGCTTTTCCCGCGGCCTCTACGCTCTGAAGGACCGGGTCTCCAACCTCAAGTGGGCAAGCCTTTACCAGCTTATTGTAGTATCGTGTGATATGCTACTGGTAGGTTGTTGTTCTCAGGCAGGCTGCGTCTCGAACTTCTGGGAGCAGGTCAAGGTATTCTCTAACTCTCTAGGAATTCGTGGCTGGATCGAAACATTCGACCAGTAGGCAGCGTAGCCCCACTTCAACGGGGACCACAACTTCAGCCCCGTAGCAGAGGGTGAAGGTGTCTCTCTCGTTTATTTCTGCGGGATTGTACGATACGATCAGAACACAAAAGGTATCTCATCGACCCACAAGCCCCCTGCGTCTTCCAGCTTGGTCTTCAATCTGTGCAGCAGCATGCGGTTAGTGACTTCGACCAGTCCGTTTGCCTGGGCACACGCCATAGATGTATATACCAACTTGATGCACAGACTTGCGTGATATCTAGTGAACCGTTTTTCGGTGAACTAGGTTCCGTTGTCGGTCACTACAACCTTGGGAATCCCAAAGCGGCAGATGATGTTTTGACGGAGGAACTCTATTGCGTTTTGTTCGGTGATTCAAGCCAAAGGGACTGCTTCCACTCACTTGGTAAAATAGTTGATACCAACGATAAGGAATTTTCTTTGTCCGGAAGTCAAAGGTAGTGGTCCGAAGATGTCGAGTCCCCACTATGCAAACGGCCATGGGGACTGAAGGTTGCGCAGCTCTGTATGAGGAAGGTGCATCATGGATTCGTGGACCTGATAACTTTCACATTTCTTCACGAATTCTAAGGCGTCTTGCTTCATCGTGGGCTGGAAGAGACCCTGCCGCATGATCTTGAATGCGAGGTTTTTTCCTCCAACGTACGAGCCGCATATGACGAGGTGGACTTCGCTTAAGGCGTACTCAGCCTCCTCAGAGGCTAGGCATTTTAGGTAATGAGTCGAATATCCTCACTTGTGTAGCCTCCCATCGAGGATCATCTACTAGCCTGCAATCTTCTTGATCCGTTTGGCCTCATCGGTGTTTTCGGACAATGTTCCATCCATCAGATACTTTTGGTACGGGGTCATCGAGTTGTCACCCTCGTCAATCTGCAGTACTTCCTGGCATGAGACGTCAACACTGGATACGGCGAGGGTTTCCCCCAAGTCCCTGGCGTACTGCTTCAGAAATCCAGCAACTGCGTCCCTAGCCAACCGAACAACTTTCCAATTTTCGACTCTAGGCACGTGTTCAGTCTTGAAACGCTCAAAGTCTTGGATTTGGGCCTTTGCTCTCGCAAGGTACTTCATGAGCTGAGGGTTCGATACTTCAAACGTTCCTTGAATTTGGTTGACCACGAACTTCGAGTTACTGTGCACGACCAACGACTTGGCGGAGCACACCTTTGCTAGACAAAGTCCTGCAAGAAGAACCTCGTATTCCGCCACATTATTTGTAGCAAGAAAGGTCAACGCGACAGAGTACTTAATCTCTGTGCCGTTTGGAGTCCTGAGCACGACTCTGGCTCCGCTACCTGTCCGGGTTGATGACCCATCCACATTCAGGGTTCATGTTGAAATGTCAGGATTGTCCACACTCCCGAGCAGTGAGGGTCGTCCAGAGCCAGGGTCGCCGCCTCAACGGTGAAGTCCGCTAGGGCCTGACCCTTAAGGACCGGCCGCAGTCGAAACTCCATGTTAAACTCTCCCAGTTTTATAGCCCATTTGACTAGTTGCTCAAAGGTTTTTAGCTTCTATAGGATCGACTTTAGGGGTTTCTGGTTGATCCGTTAGAACGACGATTCAGTGAGCTTGGAAGTAGGGTCGTACTTTCTTTGCCGAAGAGATGAGCGTCAGCGCGATCCTTTCGGTGTGCGGGTACCGGGTTTCCACATTTGTCAGTACCCTGCTCACGTAGTACACCGGTCATTGCGCTCCCTCGTGCTCTTTGACTAACACGACGCTTAGTGCCGTGTCCGATGTAGCCAAATAGAGGTATAGGTCCTCGCCCGTACACAGTGAGCTCAGGAGAGATGGGCTGACAGGGTATGCCTTTTTCTCTTTGAAAGCTTCCTCACATTCCTCGATCTACCAAAATCTAGACGATTTCGACCCTCTAAGAGCCTTGAAGAAGGGTAAGTATTTCTCTGCAAACTTGGCTAGGAATCGCGAGAGGGCTGCTTGTCATCCTGTGACATTCTACACTTCCTTCACCGTTCGCGGAGGGTTCATGTCGAGGATGGCCCTGATCTTTTTCGGGTTCGCTACTATGCCACGTTATGACACGATAAAGCCTAAAAACTTTCCAAAGGTCACCTCGAATGTGCATTTGGTCGTGTTGAGCTTCATTCTATGTGCCCGAAGGACATGAAAGGTCCCCTCTAGGTCACAGATGTGGTCGTCAGCTATCCTACTTCTTACGAGCATGTCGTTGACGTACACTTTTACGTTCTTTTCGATCTGCGTTTCGAATATCTTATTTACTAGGCGCTGGTAGGTTGTCCCGACGTTATTAAGGTCTAAGGGTATCACCTTATAGCAGTACGTCCCCTGGTCAATCATGAAGGAGGTGTGCTCCTCATCGTCCAGGTGCATCTTGAATTGGTTGTAACCTGAGTAGGTGTCCATGAAACGCAGGAGCTCGTGGCCGGACGTAGAGTCCACCAGCTGATTGATCTGAGGGAGAGGAAAGCTATCCTTTGGGCAGGCTTTATTTACGTCGGTGAAGTCCACACACATCTACAACTTGATGTTCCTCTTCTTCACGAGCACAACATTGGATAGCCAATTTGGATATTAGACCTTCGGAATGACTCCAGCGTCCAACGATCTTTTCACTCCCTCCCTTATAGATTCCAGCTTCTCGACAGAGTGGTTCATGTGCTTCTGTCACACGGGCTTGTGGTCGGGATCGAGGCCCAACTTGTGGACCATTACTCCAACCGATATCCCGGGCATGTCGACAGTAATCCATACGAACACATTGGAGTTCTTTCGCATGAAGGTGATTAATCGATCACGGTCGGCAGGAAGGAGAGAGAGCTACCCACGTGTACACACTTTTCTTGCTCGGCAGAACTAGAGGAATTACTTCAGTTGCTTCTCCTAATTGGGCTTGTTGTAGCGTGGCTTCATCGCGGAGATCTAAATCTCCATCCAAACGGTCTGGCGTCATTGGAGCGATTTAGGACAAGTAGCATGTCTGTCCCATCACCTAGTCCCCAAGCACCACCCAACGCCGCACGGGGTTGGGAACTTCATCTTTAGATGAGAAATTGAAGTAACGGCCCCGAAAGCCTTGAGGAAGGATCTGCCCAGAATGGCGTTGTATACGAACGGTAGATTCACGACGAGGAACGTTAGCTCCCGCGTTGCACCACGCGGGTAAGTTCCCATCGTGACCTCTAGCTAGACTATTCCCTGTACAGGTACAGGTTCGTTGTCTAGACTGTATAGAGGGCCATCAGCTGCTTTCATTTTGGCTTCACCTCAATCTAAGTTTTAAAAAGGCACCCAGATACTGCAAATTCTAAAAGCTTCTATTTCAATTGGTAGTCAACCGTACCATCTGAAAAGATGGCAGATATAACAAAGGGATCAGAATAGATGAAGGTTACATAGTCCATATCGTTGCTACTAAATCTAATGATATCACTTCTATCCCTATCTTTGTTCTCTTGCTACTGGAAGTCTGCTCAGGCTAGGTCTGCCTGCTACTCTTGGCCGACGCGGTTGAAATCATGCCGATCACGTCGGCAATCATACAATTCATGGGAGGCTCGCTTGCCTCACTTTCTGAGGCTACGGGCCCCTGGCTCGAACCCTTCACGAACCGTTTTAGGTGTCCGCATCGGATTAGGTTTTCTATTTTCTGCTGCAGCGTCTGACAGTTGTTCGTAGAATGTCCGAGGCAACGGTGGTACCGACAGAATTTTATCTGGTCACTGTCGCTCAGGTCCTTCGGTGCTTTCGACCACTTGAAGAACTTTTCATCCAAAATCTGCATTAAGATGTTCGCACGGGTATCGTTTAGAGGAGTCAGTGATGTTGGCTCGTGCTCCTTCCTCGATCCCAGCGAAGGACAATGCTTCTTGCGACGCTCCAAGATGCATGTCTGGGAACCTCCGAAGGGCGATCCACATGATCGGGATGTTTCGCCTTGTTGGCTTCCTCCGCCGAGATGCAGGGTTGAGAATGGATTCTTCTTTCCGAAAGGATTGAGGGCGCTGATGCGACAGGTGATTGAACAAGGCCCCTGCTGCCAACGTAGCAACAAAGGCATTGAGCTTCAGGTCATCAAAGAGTTGAGGGATTCGACATGCCTAAATAATGAAGCGGTTGAGAAACCATTTCAAGCTTTCATCTGACCTCTAGCGGAGGCGGACCAGGTGCCATGCTGCTTCTCCTCTCTCCAGTTAGAGGCAAACTGGCTCAGGAAGCTCTCCGCAACCCCGTTGAAAAAGCGGATGTAATTTGGCGGGAGGCCGTGAAACCAAAGCCCTTAGAACAACTCGAATTTATGGTACAAAACAAAACCTAAATTTCAAATTCGATTATAGACTACGTAGGGTAGACTAGTACAAAAAGAATTTGGCAATAGAAAATATATATTTAAATTGTTTAAATAAGAGGATATTTTTAAAATTATCAACAGATGAGAGGTATAATTTTAATTTAAAAAGAGACACAAACAGCATTATTTGTTATTTTTTTTTTCTAAAATAGTTTAGAATCATACAATTTTGATACTCTAAAAAATAAATAAATAATGATAGTTTGACGAATAGTACTTTCAAAATATATTCTATTAAAAATTAGTTTTAAAATCAAAGCTAGAAATCACCGATCATCTCTCAATCGTAAAAATGACATCAGGATAAATACAAAATCATCCTAGGTTTTTATACATATATATATATCTATATATATATATATATGCTTTAGGGTGACATGCTTTCACCCTTTGTTGAACCTGCTCTGCTTTAGGAATACTCTCTCCAATCATAATAAAAATA
>JAOVVI020018514.1:0-10340 GCA_028571085.2 Nepenthes alata
GTATTAATAAATATTGTTAATATTTATGGTATTAAATAATTAGTAATTAATAATAGGTAATTAATTGTGTTAAATAAATAAATATTAATAATAATATTAAAATGTTTAAATAATAAATATAATTATATTAATATAATAAATGATAAATAATAAATTTAATAAAACGTTTAAATAATTAATATAATAAATAATATTAAAAGCTAAGTAATAATTAACACTTATTACTGTTCCCCTCTTTCTCGTTTCTTCTCCCGTCTCTCTGTCTCAACTCTCTCTCGCTCTCGCCGTTCCTCTCTTCATCTCTTTGTCTCCCTCTTAATTTCTTCTGCCGTTTCACCCTTTGACTGTCAAACGGTTTCGATTTCGTTCAATTAATCGGGCGGCAATGTTGTGGAGTATAAATTGTGGCGTGCGGTAGCAGTGTTCGTCGTCCTAGCCTCTGCAATTAAAGTTTCCAGAGTCGTCGTCGTCTGAAGCCATAGTTGTCGTTGCCATTGTCACTCGGTGCCGGAGCCACCTTCGCAGACCCTTTCCGATTGCTGCCGTCGGAGCCGTCGCCGTCGTTGTTAAACCCTTGCTGTTGCCGATTACTGCAGTTGGATCCATTGTCGTTGCCGTCGTCAGTTTACGTCGTCGTCGCCGTTAATCCCTCACCGCCATTAACCCTAATCGTTCTGTTCAAATCTGGCAAGTAAAGCTTCCTTCTCATTCTTGCAAGTAACTCTTTTATCAATGTTGCAACCGATCTGTCCTTCTCTCTCGAAGTTCATCGTATTCCTTCTCAATGAAATTAAATTAGTGATGCTATGTGAAAATTGTTATAAAAGACTGAATCTGGAAGAACAGAGCTTCGTGCTCTGTTGGTCGGCTGTCGGTGATGTGCACGGTGCGTGAGTGCTCGGTCCGTGGTTGTGTGTATAGGGTCGTGGAAATATACTGTATGTATATATATTGTTATATACGTATGTGTGTGTGTGGCAGCATATGTTGTGTGTGGCGTGCGTATGTATGTGTACAGTGAGTGTGTGGTATATATATATGTAAATATATGGCAGTGTGGGGTGTGTGTATATATATATAGAGGTTGGTATAATTATATGTATATTTAAGTGTTTATAGCGTAATGTGTTTACATAAATCTATGTATATGAGTTTGGTATGCTTGAAATAATGACCGTCGGTTAAGTGAATATTCTCGTATTTCTTAGATGAATTCCGATAAAATATTCTTTGTGTCAACTTCGTTGGTGTGCGTATATTTATTGGCACTCTATGGCTAAGTTGAGGAGATCGTATGAAAATACTAAGGTATCGCGTCGAATTGGAGGCTATGAAATCTTAGTATAGTCTACACTTTTTCGATATTGAATCCATATTCCGGGGGTTGAGGTCATTTAGATGGATGTTTATAATCCTGTGAACTGGATGGTGATATATCAGTGGATATTGTACTGAGGTGATGCTGGGTTGACTTGTTGATAATATGAATATTCTGTTTCCAAAGGGGCGTGGATCAGAGGATCACAGAATACGTGCGAGTTACCCAATGAGGTAACGGGTTTATGTGTTTGACTTATTCTGGATCAGAAGATCTCAGAATATGTAAAGGTTACCCGAAAGGTAACGAGAATGTATGCATGAGAGTAAAGCATTATGAGACCATAGGGTCGCTTGTTAAACTTACGAGCACCAGAACCTCGAGAGTTACCCCGCCAAGGGACGGGTGTATGAATTAAGGGTTCACAGTGATGTGTAAGGTCCAAGGAGACTTTTGTGATATCTTGTATATTTGGGACCTCATTTGTGAAGGGTTCGATGGAACTTATGCCGTGATTGTTACATAGATTCGGTGGAATCCAATTTGTATCCTTGAGTCTTGTTGTCATATGGTTTTGAGTCGTGGATACGATATGTTGTTAAATCTCGGATAATTATCTATGTAATTATGTTCCGAGGCGCTTTATTGTATTCCATTATTTCTTTGTTTATTTACTTGCTGGGCTATATACTCACCTTGCGTTTTATTGGCTCTAGTGTAAGGTTATGACAGGTTAGAAGAAATCAAGTTGTGGCTGAAGAATTTCAGGATAGAGACTATCTTGGGATAAGAAGCTTGTGACTGGAAACTCTAGAGTTAACTTGATTGATCGAGGTTTTATTGTCGGGATTGCTTTCCCAGAGTTTAGATTTTCATAAGCTTTTATTGTATTTAGAACATTTATTATGGGAATTAAAAATCAATATGTATTATTTAGTAATGCTTTTATGAGATCATTTATGATTTTGGGTTTCCGCTTGGCGGTTTCGGGTCGGGTCGGTTGACTCAGGTTCGGGGCGTTATATCTTATTTTTAAATTGTTATGTGTAGGATTCAGTTAATAGAATACAGAGACCAGAGTCATTTTAATTCAATTCGAAAATCAAGCAACATCCCAGTCTGTCAATAATCCGGATCTAGGACGCCTCAATATCACCAACAAAAAACTAATTTCATCAATTATCCAAAGAAATATATTTTTTATGTGAATTTTATTTGATGTAATATGTGTGACCATTGGAATATAAATATTATGGCTTATAAGAGATTAACGTATTTACATGTAGAATAATAAGCTACCAAATATAATAAGGGTTGGAAAAACAGGAATTTGATAATAATTACAAATATGAAACAAATATTAAAAATGATAAGTTTAAATGTAATTTGAATTTTCATATTTGAAAAAAAATAATATTTTATTTTATTATAAATGATATGTAAAATTTCATATTAGTTATAAATACAAATTTTAAAGATTTGGTTATTGTTGATTTATAAAACTAGTATTTACATCACCCAAAATTGTACAGTTGATCCCTCTTGTAGAAAGAAGTTAGGGTTCTGCTCACCATTTGCTAATTTGCATTCGCACATTAGCTTCACTTGCCCGGCCAGTCGGCCATCCGCCGCTGTGGCCCGCGCCGCCCGGCAGTCGCACAGCCGCCTGCTATCGCCCGTCGGCGCCCACACCGTCACACCCACCTCTCTCCAGAATTTTTTTTTTTTTGTTACCCAAGTTTTTCCGACTGCCACCAGTGGCCTGTGCTGCCTCGTCGCCGGTTCCGGTGAGTTATTCATATCCCAATTTCGAACAGAATATCCCATTCACAATGAATTTCTCGACATACTGGGAACCGGATGGACCTTCAATTTGTGGTTTGAAGTTCACTTAAGAACCTAAAACTCGGGTTCACCTTAACACGACTCCTTTTGAATAGTGGCGAATCTCTCTCTCCCTCTCACACTCAGTGTCTCCATCCCCTTGTCACAGTCGCTTGCCTCATCTCTATGTGATATAGTATTGGTTTTCGTGATCTTTTCTATTGAAAATTTACAAGATGGATTGATGAATTTTTGTTGATTAGTTTTTTTTTTTTTTTTTTTGGGTTTCGTTTAGCTTAGGTATTGGAAGATGCAAACAAGTGAATGGTAGTTGTTTAATTGAGGGTAATTTTATCTGTTTGCATACTGTGATCTTCTTATCTCTCTCTCCAGATTCTACTTCAAAGTAATTCACAATGGCTAAACGGTTCGATAGAAGTTCAGGTATTGACTGTATAATGTTGTTTCTTTGTGCGTGACGGTTTAATATTGTTGCGTTTGAAATACTTGGACATTGGGAAAATTGTTGGAAGTACTTGTTTTTGTTCAAAGTGCTTTGTCTGTTAATGTCTATCGAGACTTCTTTGGTTTCGAAGAAACTGAGTGGAAATAATTAAAATGTTAATCAGGCTTCGGGATGTTCAAATCACTTGGGAAGTGCAACAGTAGAAGAAAGAATGCTAGGAAGGATCATGATGTGCGAGATGAATTTGCTAAAAGCCAATCTCCTGTTTCTTCAGGTTGGTGGTAGTTTTATATTAGGTTTGGCTTAGAGTCTAATTGGAAAAATAAATAAGTAGAAATGTAGAAAATTTTCGTAGTGCGTTTTGTTTGGGTTGGCACCGAGTAAAAATACTTGTTTCTAATATTGGGTTTTGTGTGTGAATGTGTTATCAGTATGCCTTTGGGATTTTCTTCATAGTAACATATGTGAAGCTAAAATGGAGAAGCACTTTATATGAAGCAAGAAGAACATTTAGTTGTAATAGTTAAGCTTTGAACCTTGCAACTGAGGTCTTGGAGAAATTTATTTATCTTCCTGCCTCTCTTTCTCCCATCATCATCATTATTATTGTTATTTTTCCTAAGAAACTTCCTTCCTATTGATTTCTATGCAGCAAAAATTTGCCGAGTATTTTCAATGAAGCACAAAAGCCATTTTTTTTGTAATATCAGCCATGTTATTGTGTGTTTGGTTATATTTGCCCTCTTCTTCTTCTCTTTTTTTTTTTTTTTTGGGCCTTTTGGAAGTATTTTTTTCCATTTTTCTAATCTGTTTAAAGCGTGCCCCTCATGATTTTATTGTGTTCAGCTGGAAGTGATGACACTTGCTTGGAAGTAGTATTGATTTTCATGCTAAAGCATATCAAAGTAAAAATTATAATTTAAAATTTAGAGAAGTGCTTATTTTGATGTATGCTTATCAGATTCGTAAAGATGATGCTTGTTTTTTTTAACTGGATTATCATGTAGACAGCAACGGGTCATTTTGACACATTATGTGTTGTATTTGCCAATATATTTAAATTAGAGGATATGAATGAGAAGCTGCCAAGTACTATAGCTTCTGATGAGTACGTTGATGAGGAAGTAGTGAATGAAGAGCCATCAATCTATGATAATTTATTAAAGAAGTTGAGAACCGGCAGAAGCTCACTTTTAGAGGGTTATAAGAAGAGGTAATTGTTTTATTCTTGGAATGCATAGTGGGTTATTGGTTATTTATGAACTATTGAAGATCCTATTGTGATCTGATCATGACTTGTCATGATAACTGATTTGTTTAATATGAAAATATTATAGTTCCATATTTTGTTATGTTTCATTACTTTATCTTTTTAATGCAAACATGTTTGCAGCTTCCTTGTGTGTCCTTATATTTTTTATTGTTCATCAAAGAGGAGGACATTAAAATTGGGAAATAAAAGGGGAAGGGAAGAAAGAGAGAGAAGAGAATGAAACCTAATGTGGAACCATGATATTTGCTGGAAACTATTCTTATGAGCTCCAGATTCTTTGCATACGATTTGATAGTTGCAATCTCCTTCTGCTAGTGCTTCAAAACAATGTTGAGTATTATATTTATGGCATGAGTATTAAATCATAGCTGTTTTGGTTATTTGTGCGTAGTTTTTGTTTTGTTTGTATTAAAGAGCTGGAAAAAGGGTGAGACAATTTATGAAGATCCAATGTCATAAAGTGTGGGATAGTCCGATGTAGCAGCCTTACCCCCTATATTACAAAGCACCTCCATGTAACAATTGAGTAACTTAATCATTACGACAAGATGTATTTATCTTCTAGTATCAAGGAACTGGACCTTGAAAAACCAAGAATGGTGGGGGGGGTGTCAGATAATGAAGGCATAATGGAATAGGAAATACAACTTGAAGAAGTCGTTCCTTTATGGCTAAGTATTTTGTATATTCTTTGTATCTTCTGTTATTTTGATCCCTTTTATTTGACTTTGACCTAGTCTGCTACTTTCTGATGGAGATTTTATTGTCTCTGAGTCTTCATATAGTGAAACGAAAGCAGTAAGATCTTTGTTTCCTCACTGCAGATTAGATGGATGGAATTGTTGATCAAAACCACGTGATGTGTGCTAGGTATTCATGCTGCTAATTGTTTTTTGGACCTATTTTATGATGTTTGGAGTTCTTAGGTTTACTTGGAACTAGGAAGTAGCACACTTGCCTAGATAGATAGTTTAATCTATGCAGAAAAATCTATTAGTACGCTTTGCTGTTAGGATATGTCCTACTTTATGTCCTACTAAATACCATAATCAACAAAGGTTTTGTTCTATTTTAATAGAAAGTAATTAGAAAAGCAGGTTGTTGCGAGGGATACTGGAACAGCTCATCAAACTATAAATTTGTAATTTATTGTTTAAGGACGTGGATTGTTTGATGCTTCCAATGGCATTTCCGTTCTCTCTTTATCTGCATGTCAGTTTCAAGTATTTCTCTGGACTCCATGTTGTAGTGATGGTACTGTTCAGTGGTGTTGATTAATCATTGCAATGTCTGGAGATTCTTGTAGGTGGCTACCGACATCTTAGCGAAAAAACCCTCTCACGTTCTTTTGAGTTAAACCAATCACATCAAACTAAGCCTTTTCTCCATTAGGTGGTGTTGCTTACATAGACTCTTTCCTCTATTAGGCTTTGTTGTGGGTTGGTTTTTTAGCTAGCTCAGGATGTTTGAGATCATTATGTGTTAGTTGGATGAAAAAATGCTAAAAATGTTCAAATTATCTGTTAGTCAGATGAAAAGGAAAAAAACACCGAAACTCAGTGTGCGGTGTATGCAATTTGATAGTTGGTTTGCATTCCTGGATTAATTTTTTGTCAATGCTGTTGTTCACTATTTGAGCTTTGAACTTTCCAGAGAATGAAAATGATCATCGTGTCCAATGCCTTTCCACTGTACATTGAATGATTTTTCTTGATCCGTTTACCATTTTGTGAATTGCCTCACTCTGCAAATTTTGCCTGCTCCATCTCCCCAAAGATATAAAAATTCAATGCATTCTATAAACTTTTCCTTTCTTATATCATAATTGAAGCTAACACTTCATTGTCATTGGAATATGTGATTTAATTGTATGTGGTGGAAGAGAGGACAGTGCTGGTGATTCAGAAGAAGATGGAGATGATAACTCTGACTCCTTTTGCATGTCTAGTGAAGAGGATGATTTAAAAGGTAGCTATGATTCGCTTGTCCAAATTTTTGATTTCTTTTTCTGTTTATATGATTGATGCAAATTCTGTGCACTTAATAATGTCATATGATATTCATGCATATTTGTTTGTGTAGACACTTTCGAGCATGTCTAGTTATTAGTAAAATATGCTTTGATGTAATAGCATGGTAATAATAGGAGGATTGTGTGTAAAAGAAGGTGCTTGTACAGGCTAGACGGTTTGTCTTCCTCTGTTTAAGATTGCAGAATATTAAAATAGTGGCTTAGTATATGAGATGTGCACATCATGTGTCTGGGGAGAGGTAAATGATTTGAACCTTTCCAGACTCACAGAGAGGATGTTTCCTTAGTTTGAACCTGTGATTGTGATAAGAATCTAGATATGGGTTCAATATCATGCTTCTTTTCATACAGCTATCACTCAAAATGACAACTTGAACTCAACCAAATTCACCACAACAATTTGAATTTGACAATAGGTGCAACAATAAGATACCACCATCATGCGATTATAAATTAATATATTAAGAAATAAACAAACCAAACATCTACAGTGGAATCGTAGAATTGACTCTCAATCGGCCCAAGCGAATCTCTTAGTGAATTCTAGGAACTCCAATTATAACACACTCACGAGTCCCAGGCTTAAAGAGCCGTCATAGTCCCCCTACACAATTCTCCAAAAGATATCCCCACTGAGCCTAAAGTTGGCTTTAATAGGCTATGAAGTTCTTACGACACACTTATTACCCAATTTCCTGTAATAAAGGATAATTGACAAGTGTAACCTTACACAATAAAACAAATGAAACTAGCCCATGTGAACTAGACTCTTGTTTCGAATGGGCTAGTCAGCCAACTAACATCATCTCCTTTGTCTAGTTGCAATTCTTGTACGTCTCTATCAACCTGGGTCCACATCAAATTGCTAGGTGACAATGGAACAACCTGAACATTGCAACGTTGAAGAATATAATCGTTGCTAGCTGATGCATGAAAATTGTCTTCGCTAGACGTGGATTTGGTGAGCTGGCCTTTTTGGAGTATATTTTTACAAATCTGTCTTTGTTTGCTGGCTTTGCTGTTGTTATTCCCCTTAACATTCTTAGTGAAATCCAAGTATTGCCCTAAATATGTTTTATCAAGTCATATTGTCTTCACTGCTCAGCTTCTTGCTTTTGGAAAAATATGTGCATTGTTATGGAGGAATATTGGGTTCATCAATTTCTGTTGAAGAATTGTCCTATCAGTTAGATCAGGGGAGTACTGTACTCCCTGGATGATGCGGACATCCAAACTATATCAAATTAGAAGAGATTTACTTTGATTCATTTTGATTTTATTTTATTTGAAAGATCACGATTTTATTTGCTTTTATTATACTACGATTTTATTTGATTTATTTTTATTTGATTGAAATTTTCTTTTATTTTAGGAACTTAAATCATATTTAGTTAGTTATATATTTTTTTAACTTAGTCTAGGATTCGGGTTCTCTATATAAGGACTCTATTTCTATTGTTTGAGATACGGATGAATGCTTGAGAAATTGAATGCAATTAAGTATTGTTATTTCCTCCCCCCCTCTCTCCCTTGGTTTTCTCTATTTCTTGTCTCTACCTCTCTGATCTCTGTTCTTATTTCTATTGCTCCAATCTCTGTTCTTGTCTCTACCCATCTGTCTCTGTTTTCTACTTTTTTTCCTTTTTTCTTATATCAAATTGGTATCAAAGATAAAACCCTATCCTTTTTGCCTCTAGCAACACCACCTTCCCACAACCAATAACCAGCCATACAACTTCCAGCAATTAGCAACCCAGCATATCACCCCCTCCATTGTCCCACCGCCCATTATCCCACCACCCGTTGGCCACCCTACAAAGGTCTTACTGTGCATCTGCCGGCAGGCCCATCTCCACCACCACTGCCTCTTCTTTATATTGTCAAAAAAGAAGGTGATTTTTTGAGCACTGCCTTTGTCACAAAGCAAAAAAAAAAAACACAAAAACAGTGCTCTGTTTGTTAAAAAAAAAATCGAGCACTATCTCCGTGAAAAAAAAAAAGGGAGAAAGCAAAGAGGTAGAATTCACAACGCAGCTGCTACCATTAAAATGAGTAGTCGCATCAAGGCCGTGAGACACAAAGCACCAGCCACAGCGGACGTAGCCCAGTTGGCGCTGCTGCAACAGCAGGAGGTGCAACCTGTCGCCGTCGAAACACCTCTTTACGTCACTGCTGACCACCATGACCCTCACCTGCTCAGTCACCGTCTAGCCTAATCAAACCCTAAAACAACCGAAGCCCTAATCGACCACTCTCTCCCATACCCTAATCGACCCCTCACTCGAAAGCCCATCACCTGAGTCCCACCACTGCCAACCAAAGTGAAGCCCTGAACCGGCTGCCCTCGCCACAGTCCAGTCGAGCCCTAGCCACCATCTAAAAAAAAAGAGTAGAGAGAGAAGTCCCGAATCGGCATCGGGTTGTGTTGAGTCTTCATAGTCATTCTCTTTGCCTTTCACCACTTCGTCTTCGCGTCATCATCTCCATCCTCGTCTTCATCTTTTCCACCTGCGTTCGTCTTCGTTGTCGCCTTTTTCACCGTCACCATCGCCGTTGCTGTCGCAGTCGCTGCCTAAAAGGGAGGTTGCTCACTAAGTAACTGCTCCTCTCCTCTCTCTTTGCGACCGTGGGCTTTGAGGTCGAGGAGGGTAAAGAAAACATAAAAAAAAACAAAAAAAATCAAAAACCAAAAGGGGCCCGTGAATAAAAAAAGAAAAACATAAAAACAAAAAAAAGAGAGCAAAAATAGCAACCGAGAAAAAAAAGGCAGAAAAAAATAAAAATTAAAGAAAAAAGAAAAAAAAAAGAGTGAAGAAAAAAAAGAGAAAAAAACAGGAGAGAAGAAAAAAAGAGAGAAAAAAAAGAATACAACAGACAAATCCAGTCAGTAGAAGATTCTCATCATAAGGCAGTCTCATACAAGCGGATCAGATTACCTCCAGATTATATTTACCATAGATGGGGCGATTCAACACGTTCTTGTCCATTGGGTTGACCAACCAGAATCCGAGAATGCTTGGATTATTCGTGAGCCACGTCACCAATTTGATCCAGGTATATTACAACTCTATCAGAGTCCGCAATATTGTACATCACCAGACCTAAGTCCTATTCCTTCAAGGCGACATTGGTGGCGCAGTACGATTTCGGTTCCCCTCCCACGTGTCTATCAACGTTGGCTGCCGTTTACAACACTGCTCGACCAACGGTTGGAATTTTACTACTGAAGTTTTAATTCGACCGGGTCGAGTTCCAATCATCCGGGAAGCATTGATGCAGACATCCAAATTATATCAAATTAAAAGAGATTTATTTTGATTCCCTTTAATTTTATTTTATTTGAATGATTACGATTTTATTTGCTTTTATTATACTGCGATTTTATTTAATTTACTTTTATTTGATTGAAATTTTCTTTTATTTTAGG
>JAOVVI020018516.1:0-10340 GCA_028571085.2 Nepenthes alata
CGCCGCCCCCCCCCCCCCCCCCCCCCCATGAAACCTATACCAGATAGTTTCATGTAGCCATAAATACTAAGAATTAACTGTAGAGCATTTAAAATGAAAACATAGGCTGTTGGAGTTTTAAAATATTTTTTTAATATATATCCAGAATCTACCACAATATATAATTGCATTCCACTCCCTAGCAAAAAAATAGTCAGCCAAAATAAGCAAGACAACTTCCTTATTTGGTACTCTGACTTGAAAGCAAATGCATTCATCGTGACAGCTAATACCCCTAAAGGGATGCCCTTAAACCAGATAACTATTTGTTGAAAATTATTTAGAAGGTCATGTATTCAACCAAATGTCAAGAAGTCCTTCAAGGGAGTTATTTTCAGGCTGCCATTATTCTGGCCCTTTGCCAACTTAATAGTTCTATTATAAAATAAAAAAATTCTGTTAAAGACTCCTTTAGCTTCTCCAACCTCACCTCAAAAAGATGGAATTCAAAGGTACAGCAAGCAATAGATAGCTCATCTTAACATCCCTTGGAATGACAGAGTTAACAATAATATGAGTAAAAATGTAAATACAGATGAAAATGGAATATTAAATAGAACTCAGTATTATACCTGCATGGCAAGAAATTCACACTCCCTTTTGCTGAAGCTAAAAAGTATAACAGGATCATATTGCCGCTGTACAATCATTTTCACCATCTTGAAGATATCACTTTCTTCGCCAACTTTACCCACAACCAAACCCTTCTGCCATTTTCCATTCTCCCTTTTCTTGTCACTTTCAGCAGTAGGAACAAGAGCATTCAAGGCTTTCTGAAAGCTATCTTCACGAAATTTCCCCTTTTCATCCACAACCAAGTACAAGCCATCACCTCCAGAAGGAAAAATATAATGTTGAAGAGGGGTTGGCCGATAATCTGTATAAACAATATGGCAAGGTTGTTGGTGGACCTGCATCAATACTGGCCCAATAAGTAATCACTATTCCCTATAAAGAAAAAGGTTTTCACATTATACAAATTATTCTACAATATGTAACCAAGGCATGCAACTACTTAGCTAGACAATTTAGTGGTGTTACAATGACAATAAAATTCATTTCAAAGAGACTCCCATCATTATACAAATGGCTGTTTTAAGTGTTGAACCCAGCTCTGGGAGCCTGAGGACAAAATTGTAATATGCAAGCACCAAAAGTGAAAGCCCCAACTTCACCCATCTTAAGGTGCTTAGAAGCTTATAAGTTACAATTCTTCTATCCCAAGTCCAAACCTCTTGCATCAAGGATTCAAGATGATTGCAGCAAGCAAATATGACAGAAAACATAAGGTATGCTGCCATGAATCCTCTCTTTTATCCCCAGAAAAACTCATACTGGTTTCAATCCCTAATATTTTTATCAAATCTCCTTATAATCAGAACTATACCTCCTCATGTTTCACCTCTCTGCTCACCATGTTACCTCATCCCAGTCAACCATTTTTTCATCTCCCTCCAAGTAGAGGCTACTTTACTCTAACTCCTCCCTGCTTAGAGGTGCATCAGTGATTTGTTTATCCTGCAAGAGGATATCTCCACTACCTTCCCCCTCTTTTTGTGAAAATCAAAAAAATGAAGTGCATTCAAACATTTGCATATTGATATCTGTTAAACTTTAACCAGTTAAAGTAACTGTCAACAACCATCTCAAGCTTCCATGCAAACGTGAACAGAAAAGGCAGATGTCTATGGAGAAGAGTTCATCATTCTTCCTCATCATCAATCAAACATTTTAAGAATTCATCATTCTTCCTCATCATCAACCAAACATCTTAAATGACTGATTCTCCTCCATTGTTTTTCTATCTGCTGTATTACCCCCACATAATTGACCATCAAGACAGATTACTTTATCCAACGTCTTCTTACAAGCACATCAGGTTTATGTATTAAGCGTCCATCCATTTAGTTGTCCCTCTCATTTTACCACAATAAATGACATCTAGCTTATTATCTATACCTGTATCATTAATTTTTACATGCCCATCCATTCAGTTGTCCCTCTTGTTTTATCACAATAAATGACACATCCAGCTTGTTATACAAGTCTCATTTAATTTCATCCCATGTTCTGCAATTAGCCAAATTATCTGTCATTATTATTAAAATTAAGCTTAGCTAAAATCTGTTCGTAGGACTCCATCATGTACTTATTATTAAAACTAGGTACAGGTAAACTTTGATTTGCTAAACAATATCTAAAACATGCTTCTAAAAATAAGTATCCAAATACACATCATTTTCAACTACTAGATCCTGCACCAGTATGTTTCCAAATGTTCCAACGGAAGAAATTTCCTCACTTCCCTTTGCTTTGTGTGTGTGTGTGTGTGTGTGTGTGTGTGTTTAGGATAATTGGACAAATAACAGAAATAAATTGGACGGTTTTTCAAAGCCATATGCAGGCGTACAATAAAAATTGGATATATAATTTGTTAACTTATTGTAGGTTCTATAGAAGTGAAGAACAGGGTTGGTAAGAATATCATGGCCATCTTGACACATCTAGATGATCAGTAACCTGATTATTCATCAAATTGGCATGCCTAGACTTTTGTATTAAAGGAAGAACATTTTCTAATGTAAAGCCAGGATAATATACTCTGTAGTCTAGATGAATGAACCAATCTCATATTCTTTGTGAGACAGAGCATATAATGCGTAGAAGAATAACACTCCACCAACAAAAGCAAAGAAAAGGCACAACATAAAGGTATGCCCAAGTGATCTAATTCAGAACAGTGTTAAACATTCTCCTAGTATGACAAACATAACATTTTTCGCAGTCACTCTAGAAAAGAAGCCAAAGCCAAGCACGAATATATCACCTTTGCAACCCAATCTGCAAACTCTTTTGCATTAGGCACAGTTGCTGAAAGAAATACAAATCTAGAGTTCTTTGGAGCCATAACAATGCTCTCCTCCCACACCACACCCCTCTCCCTATCTCGCATGTAATGTACCTCATCAAATATTATCCATGCTACCTCCCGCATAATCTCTGACCCTTTGTACTGCATACTACGCCAAATTTCTGTAGTCATAACCTAAAAAAAAAACATCAATTAGAAAAAAAACAAAGAGCACATTCAATGATGCTTATAAAGCAAAAAAAGCAGTGAAACCTACCAAGCAAGAAGAATTGGGATCGATGGTGACATCCCCTGTCATCAAACCCACATCTGAAAACTCTTCTTTGAATTCTCGATACTTTTGGTTGCTAAGTGCCTTGATGGGTGAAGTATAAATTACCCTCTGCTTGTTGTGCAAAGACATTGCAATAGCATATAAAGCTACAACTGTTTTCCCAGCTGATGTATGGGCCGATACCTATCATAAAATATACATTGAGATTGCTGATGTCCATCTATAAAGATGTCAAATATCCCCAATGTCATTAAACAAAGGATGAGAACGAAACCAAAAGAGCTCTCACCCAAACAGTCAAAATATTCAGCATAAAAATATCACAGAAAATGTAATTTATGATCTCAGAAGAAATGTGTCACGTCTATATGGTATCTTTCCCTTAATGAAGCACAAAGCGCAGTGTGTAATAGCATTAGACCAAAAACAGAATAATTAGTTGGTTCCCTCTATATGGCTACAAGATGGAAGTACATTGTGTGCTAGTGAGTTCATAAAGACAAAATATCTTCCAGTCTTAAAATAATATTCTTCAAAATCTCCTTTTAAGTCATTTTCAATTCTCATCTCTCACAGAATGTCAACAACCAAGAAGAATATTATTTTACTTCCTTTTTCCCAAGAAAATGAAAACATCTTACCTACAAGATACCAGATTAATTCATGTTCAGCCTAAAAAACAACCAATGAATCAAGGTCACCACATTTGTGAGTTTTCCACATAAGAATGATATTCTGCATTCTACCAAATTAGCTGGAACCATCTCTTTGCACGATTCAGTGGAAAAAATTTCTCAAGATTTCAACAGCAAAATTACAAAGTCCCTATCTGAAAATACCACATCAAGATCATCCATGTAGGACTATTGCTCAAAACTCCAATCTATTTATAAGGCAATCATTTTTTGAAATATGTAATGAACTTGATCATTTATTAGATGTGTGATGCTTACATATTTTTTAATAATTGATTGGTACTACGGAGTGACAATTCACTCCATGTGTAATTTAGGTCCCTAAAACCCACTCACCCATAGCTTCAATGTATAGCGTCTATCTATACTTATAGAAGCTATAATTGCGTGTTTATCTTAATTATTGGTTCAATCTATGCATGGCAGAAATGAGCATTGGAATGATGTTAGTCACTGAAGATTTGGCCTATGATGGTGGCCTCCAATTCACAGCAATTCCCCACCCCATCTTGCCAACTAGAAACATTCTACATATTATTTATTATTTTGAAGTCTCCTTTCCATTTTCCCTATTTTAGGCCACCTTGCATATATACGGAGCTTGAAATCATACAGCCCCTGCATAAATAACGCCTATTTCACAGAAAAATAATAAACAGAAAATCATCTCAAGAACACAACACAATCAATAATGCTCCATTCGGTTGGAAGGAAAACATTTCGAGGGGAAATAATTTCCTATTTTCTCTTTGTTTGGTAGGTCACGGATAACTGAAAATATTTTTCCATGGGAAATAAATTGCATCCAACGTAGATTCTGTTTAATTTGAACGAAGTTTGTTCCTATCACAGCCTCTATTCCTACCCTAGTTAGCCACCAATTCCGATACCATAAAAGTTGCACCATCACTGCCGCCACGGCCAACCCCTCCTTACCCCTACCATCCAACACCAATACCACCACCACACCACTCCACCGCTGCCAGCACTCTACCACGGCCAATATTTCATCATACTAAACTATGGAAAGCACTTTCCAAGAAAACTAGGAGTACTGATGCTGTTTTCCTTGAAACATTAGGAGAGACGATGCCAATTTAAGCTTCGACAGGCAAAATCCATAAAATAAAGGGCAGTCAATTCCCATGTCGTATCGCTGTGGAGGTCACGGTATATTCAACCTTACCGCTTATTATTACCACGTCACGACTCATCGAAAACACACCGAAATAACAAAACAAACAAAATTACCACGACGGACTCGCCATTGTCAAGGCACTTGATAGCTTCCGACTGAAAAGGATCAAGAGTGAATAGAAATTCCTTTGCCGGAATCGATTGTTCGGAATTCGAGCTCGACTGCCGAGCTACGTAACCCTCAGGGTACGATACATCATGTACGCAAGCTACGGGCTCGTCGGAAGCAGTGGAGCCGTTCTCTCTCCTTAGCTTCAGCGGTGGGCTGGACTCCATGGATGACAACTTTCTTTTCAGTGCGGCCATCGTTTACCTTCCGTTGCCGGAGCAATAGTAGAAACGGATGCACGCGTCAAGAAGCTTGGAGATCAACGAGGGGCTGCCCAACAGGTTATGGAGGTACAGTCGCCGGAGCGTAGGTTTTGCATTCCTTTAAATACATCGTTTTAGTGACACGCGGATTTTTACTTATAAAATTTAAACATTAAATAATATTTTTTAAATATTTATTTTTTAAAAAAATAATATTAAATTTAATATTTATTAAATATTAATATTACGAAAAAAATAAAAATATAACTATTTTAAATATTTTTATTTTAAAATCTCAACTAAAAAATCAAAATTTAGTAGTCTCTTTAATATAAGTAGAATCTTATTAGAGAATTAAATTAATAGTCTGAATTAAATTAAAATTTAAATCCAATCAAAACTCAACGATAACATAGATTTTCTAATTAGATAATACAAAATTAAAAGCTTATGATATTAGTATAATATTAAATAAGTCAACAACAAAATTCATTAATAAGCATCTAGAATTATAATCCATTGAATATAATATAGCTCATAAATATATTTTCATATTGTTAAAAAAAAGTAGAACAATAACACAAAATATAGTAAAAAGAATTTTCAGAAGTTAATAATATTTTTAATTTTTTTATTCTTTTATTTTTCTTTTACTTGTGTGCATATAATTTATTTCAAATATATTTTTATAGATTCAATAATATAATAAAAAATTATAACATCTATAATAATAAATTAATCAAAAGACCAAATTATATGAGAATGTTGATGCCATCATCTTACATTTAAAAATTTTAAGAGATGAAAAATTTAATAGAAAAAATTATTTGCGAACAACGGGCTGCCTACTGACCAGGATACAAAAATAATCTCTCTGTTGGCCGAAATGGGCGGCCAACTGGTAAAGCACACAAGCACTGTTAAGTAGAGACAAGAGAAGAGAAATAAATACTAAATTTTATGTGAAAAATCCTTCTAAAATAAAGAAAACAGAATACTAAATCTACAAAATGATCACTAAATATGAGAAAAATTACATGATGCAAAAATAATAATAGAGCAAAAGCAAACAAAGCCCTCACACTTGTTTTTCTTCTCACAACTCTCTTTCTTTTACTTTCTCTCCTCTCGGTTTACACACACTCTTCTTTCTACTTATCTGGTATTATCTCCTTCTCCTTTTTTCTCTATGTTATGCTGAGTGTACATATACACATATATATAAATATGTCCCTCACCATAACCCAACTTGGTTGTTGATGCTCAACTTTCAAGGTCTGTATGCATGTGCACGCCCTATCCTGTAGCATACAGCGTATGCCTGCTCCTATAAATCGATCAGCCTTTGGAGTCTCAATAATGACATCAACCAACAACCCAATTGGGTAGGTTAACTGTACACATTTTTAGGGTTTGTCAGTCATTCAGACCTTCCATATTCAGTCGGTTAACTCTGTTGACCGTCTTCTCATATTGGCCAGTCAATCACATCGTTGACCGGTCAAAGTAGTCCGTCATATTTTTTCAGCAGAGTTAGTCATCTCATGACTTTTTCAATCAACAATTTGACCGACAAAATTGACCGTTTAGAAGATTTCAATCAACATAATTAATCGGGATTCCTTCCTCTTAGCATACATACGTGCTCCATCCAAGTCCTTCGATTACAATGACTTCTAAACGGGAGTAATCTCCAACAAAAATAATCAGTCATTCACCATCAAATGTGATTACATAATACTTTCCATTGGATAATCATTTATAAAGAATATGCCACTTTCAAATCTTATTAGAAAAACCTAGTGGAAAAAAAAACCAATGATAAAGAAAAAAAAAGGTATTTTATTCTTATAATCCATCAAATGTTTAATGTTGCCTCATCAAAACTTTGCAAAGAAAACTCAATGAGACTGGATCTTGGTGAAATGAAATAATACAACTAGCCCAAATATTAAAATTAACTTCCCCTAAAAAGAATATAATAAAAAGGTCTTTATGTCGTTGCATTTCATACACAATCTTTTTAAATGTTACAATTGATAATATTTTAATGAATAAATTTACTTAATAATCACTATATTATATCTATTGGGTATCAATATTACATATCTTTTGGAATTCATAAAAAAGCATGTAACTGAAATAACTCATTTAGAATGCCTTTTAAAAAATTTTGTTGTATGATTGGATCGAGTAAATCCTTATGAAATAAGTATTTTGATACTTGTGAACATTCTGGTACAACCTTATGTAATATATGTTCAATAAAAAAATTAATAAAATATATTTTGTTCTGTCACTCTTATTCCATGATCTGTGTGATGTAAGCGACATTATATTCATATAAAACTGTTAGACTATAATTGATTGCGGATAACCAACATTTTTTCTCCAATATGTTTAAATAATGATCTCAACTAACACATTCTCTGCTTCTTTTTATGTATAACAATAATGCTTGAGAAATTCAAGGAAGTAGCAAATAATATTTATTTTTAAAATTCTTAGGATATAATAGTACATCGATAAACAAATAAATATCTTATTTATGATCGACTTTTATGTGAATCTAATAAATAGCATGTATCTATGTATTCAATTAACTATGAATTTGACCTATTGTGACAAAATAATCCCATGCCATTAGTACCATTAGTACCTTGTGCTCAACATAATTTCTATATATTTAGGTTTATGAACAAGAATATCATTATAAAAATATTCAATTTTGTTACAAGTACAAGTTCAAAAAGAGAATCTAATCCCAAAAGATCGATCTGATAGTTGGGTAGCATAAGCCGATAATTGTGGAGTTGGCTCCTCGATATGGTAGTCGCAACATTCCTCCTCCTTCAATAGTCGTAGATATCGACGGCTGCACTCTGCGACACTTCATTCGACGACTCTCATTCTGTGGCGCTTTACTCGGTTTTTTCGGTCAGTTCTTCCACAGGTAGCCCTATTCAGTAGCTCTTTTAGGTCAGAACTATAAACAGGTAGTTCTATCCGAATTGGGGTATGCCTCAATGAGAGTATCATTGTTGCGAGCACATGCCCAAGAGAAGAGCCCAATTCCAAAAGATCGATCTGATAAGAGAAAGAGTCTCTCATACTTATAAGTCAATCATTACGAAGCTAGCTTCTCGATGTGAAACTCGCAACAAATCTACGTCAACTTCATTCTTCAAACAATTTTTTTTTCAATTTGACATGCCAATCATTTGATTACCACCGAGACCGATTTACTTCTTTTAGGCCCCTGTAATTTTTTCTTCTCACGTCTACCCCATGGATCCTTACTACCACCACCTACTATGAGTTTCCCCGTATCAATGATAGGAGGGGAAGGCTCAGTGGCTCGACCCTCGCCCTTTCTAACTCCCCCAATAGAGTTAGAAGCATCAGGGAATTGTCTTAGGTAAACACAACAACTGCATATCAGAACTGATCTCAGAGATGGAAAGGATATTTGAGAGCCTTGGCATTAGCTATCACCTTCTTCCACAGGTCACCCAATTTTCCATCAACAATTCCCCTATCAATATCCCTTCTACGTGTACTCATCCTAATCATTAATCATCCTTGTGTATTGGCAAACCTTGGCCAACTACGCATGTCAAGTCATGTTTTTCTTTTTAATATATTCACAACGTGTGATTTGTTCATTTTTCATTTTTCCAAACACAAAAATATATATATATATATAATCAAGTGCAGTGGCTCATAATATTTTAATTGTATACCATCATTGAGGGGTGTTAAGATTTAAAATATCAAACAAAGTAGATAATTTTATAAAAATTTGAGCTGTTATAATTGATATTAATGGCCTAATGTCAGTCTTAATTATTAATTAATTTCTATATTTGGTCTTAATGTTGGCAAAATTTAAATATAAAAGATCGATTTTAATCTAACATTTAGAGATTATATATAATTTATAATGTTTCTATAATTACCAAACTTATCAAAATTATAAATGGGATTACGTATGTAATGGGAGTGTAATTATCACAAATCTTCAAATCAACCCCTTGAAAAGAATACAATGAAAAGTCTTTAAGTCATCACATTCTAATTCCATGCGCATTTCTAAAATCATATACAATCTTCTTAAATATTATAATCGATAATACTTTAATAAATAAATCTGCTTAATTATTATTATACCACATCCGCTTAATATCAACATCATATTATTTTTTAAATTCACGAGTATAAAAGATATTTGGTTAAATATACTTCATTCTCTAAACAATTAATATTTGTGTGAGTTCTTCTGGAGTTCATATAAAATTTAGATCATTAATATAAGCCATAATAATAGAAAATGATGATTTTGATTTTTTAATGAAAATACATTGGTATACTAGTTATACTCAAATCCCTCTTCTACATGCATTAATTGTTTGAATCTATCTAATGATATTTGAAACTTGATAGAGTATATACTTCGTAATATACTTGAATTATATGCTTCTCAAATTTTGTCTCTTTCAAATGTTTTTATGTATATTTTATAATCTAATAATCCATATAATAAGCAAAGATCACACCCATAAAAAGCATATCTAATTGTTTCTATAATTACTAAGCTTATCAAAATTTTAGAGACGATTGTATCCATAACTGAAGAATAGGTTCCTTTATAATCAATCACTAGAGTTTCAGCAATAAATCTTATATAATAAGTCATACTTTATATCACATAATTTTACTTTTTATTGCATTTTTACATAAATATCCATATATATATATATATGTTTTCTTTTCATTTTATCTAATCATTTTTAAGTTGACATTCTTTAACAAATTTTAATTCACTTTATTAATCACTTCTAAGCAATGTTAGGAGTCATTTCTTCTGAAAAAGCACTTTCAGTGCTAACGTGAACAATCAAGTTTCGACCCCGTTAAAAGTATAGCGGAAGCAGTAGAAATAAATATCTAA
>JAOVVI020018517.1:0-10340 GCA_028571085.2 Nepenthes alata
GACAACCCACAACCCGATATTGATACTATAATACATACGGTCACGGAATATGCCAATTAGACAAATGTCTCTAACACCAAGGATCAATATCAACTAGCTTTGGACAGCCCGTACAAGAAATATAAAGAGTAGAAGCAGAGATAAAACCCGGCAGATGTTCTGCTCCGCAGCAAGAACCACGTACGTGTGGTTACCGAAGACTGGAACTTGTTTGACAACCCGAACGAAGGCTCAAATATTCCTCTCCTTCTTCTCTCTATTTTCTCTTTTTCTCCTCTGGAACGGCGCTCACATTAATGCACAATAACCTAAAAAACATAAACACGCGTTTTATACAATGGCGCACGCTCGAGCGCCTCTCGAGCGCACGGCGGGCACAGGCCCGCGCTCGAGCGCCTAGCGAGCGCACAGCGAGCGGGGTACATTCTGAAAAATCCGCTCGAGCTCCTAGCGGGCACACAGAGAGCGGGACACATACTGGAATATCCGCTCGAGCTCCTAGCGGGCGCACAGCGAGCGGCGGCCATACTGGAATATCCGTTCGAGTGTCGAGCGAGTTCAACTTGATCTTTCTTTATGCGGTGAGGATATGTACCTCCACCCGCCACATCAAGTGGGTATGGGCCCACACGGGAGTGACCTATAACCCAACACATTATATATCAAATCCAACCAAATTTAGTTTTTTTAGCTGATAAAATGGTCAAGCAAAACGAACTTGCAAATGGGATTGTTGCAAGTTCCAAAACAATAAACAGAACTGCATCAACTACATAATCAATAGAGGAGAACACCACGAACCCATTAAGTACCAAAATGCTACTACTCAACTGAAGATCAGTCTTCAACCAACAAAATCATAAATCCAATATATAGCAATAACCCCCCAAAAAAATTTCCCCAAATCAACAAATCCAATTACTGAATGCATTGAAAAAAAAAAACTGATATTACCCAGTTACCTTGTGAGCAATTCAGTCATTTGGCCCATGTAAAACTCATTGTACTCTATGGTCTTCCCGTAAGACCAATCGTGGCGGTCCCACGGGGAAAGATAGAGGCCCAAATCCACGCCAGCCTCCCTAGCAGCCTCAGCCAGCGCACCAACAACATCGCCATCGCCTCCTCTCCAAGGGCTCGACCGCACCGAGTAGTCAGTATAGTTAGAGGGCCATAGGCAGAACCCATCGTGGTGCTTTGCAGTTAGAATTACGCGGGAAAAACCGGTGGTTTTAGCAGTCGTAACCCACTGCTGGGCATCGAAATCGGCGGGAAAGAAAACGGATGGATCCGCGGTGCCGGCGCCCCATTCTGAGTCGGTGAAGGTGTTTGGGCCGAAGTGGAGGAAGAGGGCCATCTCTGTGAGCTGCCATGAGAGTTGTCGTGAGGTTGGGATGGGAAGGATTGGGAGGGGAGGGGGTTTTGAGGGAGAGAAAGTAGAGGAGAGAGAGGGGGATGAGAGAGAGAGGAGCGTTAGAAGGGTAAGGGCTGAAATCGGTTGTGAGACTCTGTGGGCTACGAGCAAAATTTCGGCGGAAGGAGCCCCAAGCTTCTTGCGTTTGGTCATGGCGGAAGAAGAAATTTGAGTAGGATGTGGAGAGGAGGCGTCCATTATTACTGGCATTTGGTGTTGACTGGTATATTGACAAAGGAAGTATGGACTAACACGTACGGTCACAAGGTTGCTGTAATTATTTTTTTTTAATTTTTTTTTCCTGGTTTAACTTTCCAATTCAAGTTTTTATCCGTTCCGAATATTTTCGAAAATTAATTTCAAACAAGCATAATAAAAAAAATAATTTTTAAAAAAAATTAAATAAAAAAGTGCTAGGACAGTTTTAAAAAATGAATCAAAATTTATCAATTTCCTCATATAGGGTATTGTTTTTACATTATATGCACTAAATTTTGATTCACATCGTGATACGTTATATGACGTCACAGGGTGAAATTTAAAAATAATTTGTTCTTTTTTGCTTATGATATAGGTATGCATTATATTTCAGTATTATTCAAGCTCTACATAATCATCAAATACTGTTATATACCTATGTATAAATTATAGGTCCTCGAATTTTCCACTAATTTAAAGTGTCAAGAAGTTGATAAAGAGTACATATCAAGTCATTCTCTTTTCTAAACTCCCTTCAACGCATTGATTAATTATTGTCAATAATAAGGCCAAGACATCCTGCTTCAAATTTGAAAGATTGCTGCGTGTTTTAGAAGGGAAACACCCAATCCAATCAATGTTCTCCATTAGAATAAAATACTACAGATGAAATTTATTCAATCAATAAAACATCGTACAACACTCTGATCATGAGATTATACTTTATGTGATCTTGCTTTGAAGAAGCATGGCAGAGATCGGAGAGGAAACGTTTATCATCGACAATGGAAGCGACTGTCACTGAGGAACAACCTCATCTTTAGTCTCTGCCGCAGCAAGTGTCCCTTGCATCCACCTCCTTAGCATCTCCAGCGAAGCTTTGGGCTGATCCATAGGAACCATATGCCCGGCATCATGCACCTGTTTTCCCCATATCAATTTTCCATTAGTTTAGCAAGACCGTATCCGTCAACTTATTTGTGTTTCTGAAATCCACAATGGTTATTAGAGACTTCCACAATTTTCTACAATCCTTTTCTGGGTTTTCAAAGAAAAAACTATAATATCTTAATTGGATAAAATATAACTGGAGATATCCATAGTTTTTCACCATTTTGATTTTCCAAGTTTTCCTCAGTTGCAACCAGCCATAACATAGTTGTACAATCATTTTGTTTCATATCGATTTACTTGGTTTTAATTACATATTAAATAGATACTACCAAATACTCTGTAAAAGTAGGGGAGTGGGGACTCCTCCGTCTGTTAGAATAAATGAAATCAAAGCTTAGGCTGGGTGGATAGATATAAGATGGTTGGTGAGAGTTTAGAACCTAATCAAACTCACAGCTGATCCAGATGAGATTTAGTGAGGACCAAACTAACTTGAGATTAGTTTTTTTAATTTCCTAGGAAAGACATGGATGTATATAAATACTAAGAAATCATTTTTTCAGTTGATATAGTGAGGTTTATGTACTCATATTTTACCTTACATGCAACAAGGACTCAATAGCATAACCTTACTCACCATGGTAGGTCACTAGACCATAACATTTAAGGAACATGTTCGAACATAACTAAAAATAGATATCTCAAATCAATTAAGCTTTCTTTAGGTCACCACTGCTACAAATAGTACAGTTTAGACAAGGATGGTGGGTCTGGCTCCCACAATCAGGCTAGTATCCCATGGTGAAAGGAATGGGATGATGGGAGTACCTTGAGGAATGATAGAGGGCCATGACCTTTTAGCAATCCAGCTTCTGTGCCATCAACCACAAATGAAACAGTGGGAGATGCTGAGAATTGTTTCTGACCAGACCATTCCATGGCATGCACCCACCGCGAGTTCCCTGCACAAACACAAATGCAAACCATTGACTCACTTTCTCCCATTAATAACAGGAAGACAGTGAGTAAGTTGATTCTGGCCAGGAAGATGTACGGTGCTTAAAGTGTGAGCAATGCCGGCAGGCGCCTTTCCGATGTGGAACTTTTCAGATCATAACAACATACTTTATAAAATATCGTTTGAAAGTTACCATGACATGCTAAGAAAATCAATCGCTTCAAAATTTTTGATTACCAATTGAAGGCTTAAGAATAAGTTTATACTCTAATGCTTACCAAGCCAGTTGCAAATAAGATCATATTCTCCGGCATAGACGAGTAGGTTGATTCCATCCTCAAGAAGTGTAGGAATGCCTGTTTCAAGATTCTTCATCCAGTCCGACTGCATGGCCTCGTAGACGGTCGAGCTACATGAAACAAAGTCAATGTTACCGACCCCAAGAGCTTGCCTCATGGATTTCTCATTTAGCAGTTTCTCCATCTTGGAAAAATCATAGCATAAGTCCGTTTCACATTTCTTCCTTATATCATAGTACTGCAAAATCAATCAACACAAAAACACTTGGATTAAAAAAAAAAAATTACCAAATGCACAAACAAAAAAGAAACCAATGTAACATCTTCATTTTTCATTTTCATTTATGCTACAGGGATGATGAATTTGTCATGAACTAATTTAAAGACAGTTACACGTTAGTAAGTACGAACTCCATGAATTTAGAGGTTCCAAAATATAATTGAATTAGATGGACCAGAAACCCTTCCTGACAATAAAAAGGATAGTTTTGGGCACGGTATTTTAGTTGAAAAAGAATGGCGAAAGTCCATTCAAACGGTACAATTAAGAATAAGAAGAGAACAAAGCACATGTCAAGGACCCCGTTATTCACAGGGCTTGAAGTGTCTGACCAGTTTTTGAACCCAACTGAAGCTACCATGAACCTGCTTAATTCTACGAGAAAATTGACCTGTACTTGACTTGACCTGCAATGACCCTGAACCAGAATACCATAATCAAAGCAACTGAATGGCCTATAACTTTTTGATTCACTCCATTCCAGTTCCCCAAGGGGAAATTTTTTTGACGCAGCTTGAAAACTAACATTAAAACCAAATCTGACTTGACCTTGACTCAACATGAACCATGATCACCCGAAACTCGGTGACCTGATGTTAGGATAGGTTTTCAAGATGGAGGTATCTCGCTACACCTATGCAAACATGCGTGCGGTCATCAGGCACGTCTAGGCCTGGGCACATGAAGGGTTAACAATTATGTTGGACAGCATCTAGACCCAAAAGCCTAAACTTACAAGTCATGAGCCCATACATTTATAAGCCACCACTACTTCTATTTCTTCCATGTGCAATATTTGTCAACACAACTCATACATGATCCCAACACTTTGAGACGCGAGTTCTCACATCTCAAGAATCAGATTCTGAGAAATTCAATTCCTGTGTATTGAATTATATTTCTAAAAATCTAACACACACACACACACCAAAAACCACCTAAGAAGTATATTCTGATGCAACCAACTTACATTTGTTTGTCCTGCAATGTCCATGATCTTGTTGAAGATGTTGGTGCAAACAATATAGGCAGACAAGCAAGCCTGGTCACCGTCGGTGCCTGACACCATAGCCAATACAACTAAATGTGAGAAATATCAGATTCAAGAAAGTCTAAGCAGATGAAAGCAGCAGCGAGTGAAATGTTTAGGGTTACCACAAAGTTTAATGGCCTCTTGGCAGGGAGGAACCATCTGGTTAATGCTTTTGTAATCCGAAGCGCTAATCAAACCATTGTCCAAAGCATAGTCCGCGTATGCGGCATACTGGATCCACGGATTGGTAAGCCCATTCCCCATCGCGAAACCCTGTTTCATTGTTCTTATTTCAAACCCTAACCTCTGATTCCGATACTCATTGATCGCCGTGTGCAGATGCCAATGGATTATTTTGGGTCGGGAGTGCCAAATCCAGACCTAATTGAATCTAAACAATACTGCAGTAAAAATCCGATAATTTGAGACAACACATACCTTGAGGTTGACATGGATTCCTTCGTTTGCTTTGTTTCCGCGATGAACTCTGGCAGCGAAAGCGGGGATGTAGTGCCCCGCATATGATTCTCCGGTGATGAAGAAATCATTCTTTGCATATTGAGGGTGTTCCTTGAAAAAAGCCTACAGCATTTTTTTTCCAGATTGAAATAGTTCTTCGAATCTAAGGATCTCAAGAAGCAATTCTTGATAGCAAGTTATTAACAAGGCACACCTGCAAGAAGTCGTACAGATCACTGCTTACGCCGTCTTCATCGTGGCGGATATCACTATTGTCTGAAGTGTAACTGAAACCAGTCCCGATGGGCTGGTCCACATAGATAAGGTTTGAAGCCTGCAGACGAAGTAGAAACCGCGCAGAAGAAAACGAATCATCACCGAGGATAAAATCGGAGGATCCGAATTCAATTTCAAGTGACAATTCAATTCACGGCACGTTGTGATCACAAGGTTTAAATTTAGGAAACAACGGAGATCCGTTACAAATATCTCGTTATATTAAATTATACTGTTTTGATTTTAAAATAAACATAACATATCTTAATAAATTACTTTATTTTTAACTGTTAATAAATTCTCAATATAAAATTCTTATCATCAAAATTTTAAAAAAGATAAAAATAAATTAATCCTGATAAAACTCAATACAAACCAATGCTCCATAAAACTCAATATCTGCTCATTCTGAGAAGAGCATATATTAATATATTTTATTCACAAAAATAGCAAGATACATCTAATGTTAGAATATTATAAAATAATAATTATTATAAAAATTAATACAATTAAAAATGTCTTATATTTTAAATGTCATGATTACTATTTTACTTTAAACCAGTATTTGTCTAAACTTACTTAATATGTAATATAATAATAATAATAATAATAACTTATATTTTATCAAAATGATAAATAATTTACTTTTAATTATATAATTATAGATTTTTTTAAGGTCTAATTCTTTATTCATTATCTCTAACTATAAATAACGTGTATTTTTTGATTCACTCAAACCTAAGTGAGCACGTATTACAATTTAGAGATGTTATTGCTTACCTTGTCCCATCCAAAGTCGTTCCAAACAAGGGAGAGGTTGTCAGAAATATGGAAAGGGCCGTTCTCATAGAGGAGAGCCAGTTCACTGCTGCACCCAGGTCCTCCCGTCAGCCATATCACCACCGGATCCTCCGCCTTCTTGTTCCTCGATTCAAAGAAGAAGTAGAACATCCTGCATATTTATTTATTTATTTATTTATTTATACCCCTAATTATCGTGGATTTTTCATTAAAAATCTACGCTCTTAGAAACAACATTAACATATAGCAGAGGGTCAACATAACTACATGGTCAAAAATATAGGATTGAGGGGGAGAAAGACTTCAAAAAATATACTTTTATGGGCTGATTTTATTTTGTATGGACAAATAATTATCCTCGTGTGTATATATATATATCATTTATTAATTAATGTCATGTTTTCCTTTTCAAATTCTGTAATATTATAATTTAAAAAGTTTCAAATAGAAATTTTTAATGATTATTATATTTTATTATTTATTTTTGTGTGACCCATTAGTATAAATGAATGATATGACAATAAATTAGTTGAAATGTCTAAATGGTGCATCTGAATTTATTCATTTTTTTTTTCAAAATTAAGAAAATAATAGTATTTTTAAAATTAAATACCCATTTCTATCCGTTCATGTAATAATTTTTTTCCGACGATAAATAAAAAAGCCTACCCAAATGGGGCATAGTGATGGTGGCTGCTGCTACTTCGCGAAGCAGCAGCCTCATTTTTAGTTTTTCTTTCGTTATTTTTTATTTAAAAAAAGTGACTAACGAAAAAAACTTATAAATGGATGGGGCAATACTGCTAATTTGCGAAGCAGTATTCCCCAGCTCATGGGGTATACTAGACCTTGCATCTTTGGAACGTGGAAGGCGATAGTAGCCAGCATGGTGGCCGAAATCTTCAAGGGAAGTGCTATCTGAGTCGCCACCACCAGCCACCAGTTGAGATATCTTGAATCTCCTTTCCACTAGTCTCCCCGCCGCTGATGATTCCTTCACCGCCACTGCTCGGTTAAACGGGTGTTTAGGGAAGAGATTAAGCTGCCTTATCAGCCTCTCCGCTTCCAGCTTTGGGAAGTTTGCGGTTGAAGACAGTCGGAGGTCGCCATAGTTTTGACCGAGGAGCTCAGAAGATGACGATGACGATGGCGAAACAAGAGGAACAGCAGCAAGAACCAAAAGACAGAGAGACCGGAGAGATATATAATTATAGTAATTATTGTTAGAATGTGGTGGCATGGCTGTGAAGATCATGCTTTTCGTCTAGTTATCATACACCGATGGCCAATGGCCAATGCGAATTCATGTGTATATAAAGAAAGAATCAAGCTCAGAAGAAAGACGAAAGGAGAAATCTGATGATTCAATTAAAGAGGGTGTACTAACGGTCTTTTCTGCTGCTTACGCTATCCTTTCATTACCGTATTTATTTATTTATATGTTTGATTTTATTCCATTATCATTGTAAGATCACAGGATTAAATTATATATATATATATATTTTTTTTTTTTTTTCCCCCTAAAATTTCACACAGTCCCTCCACTTCATGCATTTTCAGGGGTTTTTTTAAATAACTTAATCAATAAAATTTCATAGCACAAAGCGGGCTTTAGGGTTTTTTAGGCAGAGGTTCAGGAATTGATGAGGGTTACGCTGTGAGGTTAGATGAAGGCGATTCAACGGTCTTTATTTTATTTTATTAAAAATAATATTAAAATAATTTATTTTTAAAAAATATAATAGAGTATTAAAATATTTATGTTATTGCCTCCAAAAAATGCCCATGTTATAAAAATAATAATCAAACATATAAGGCTTACCGTATTTTTAAAATTTTTTTAAAAATATTAAATAAAGGTTACTAAATACTTGATTTATATCACCATGGCCGCTGGTACTGTTTATTTATTATGTTGTTAATAAGAGAAAACAAATAGAATTATGCTTGTTTAACCTAAGTATGGCAGGATATAAAATTAATAAAAATATTGGTGCTTGGAGGGCATGCATCCTTTAAAGTTTAATCATCCTTTAAAATTTAATTATCGTTAAAATATTATCAATGATACGATATCATATATGTTTATTTATATTAATAATTTTTTTTAAAAAATAGATAAATAAATATTATGTTATAATAAATATATATCAAAAAATACTAAATAAAAATAAAGAATAGCATATGGAAAAATAAAGAGCAAGAATAAAATTATTCAATTGAGGAAAAGATAAAAACTAATATTTTTAGTATATTTTTTTCTTTACATAAATTTGTAAAAAATATTAGCATCGTCTGAAGATGTATATAGTAAAGTTTAAATTTGATACGTAATAGAATTATAGTCTCCCACAAGATAATGGTATGATATATTCGTAAATAATTATGAAGTGGCTGAAATATGCTAGTACGGTTGTTATATAAATGTTCTTTAATAATAAATATTCATTATTAAAGAAAATATATAAAACTTTGTAATAAATAATTAAATTTAATATTTATTTTTTTATAAAAATTAATAATAACATTATATTTTTTTCATTAAATAACAACAGTTACAAATGCCATGTATATTTTATTTTTATTTGTTGGATGAAAAATTTTGATGTATAAAATTTATAATTCTAAAAAATATTTTAAATAATTATTTTTATTTTTTAAATATTATATTAAATATTAAAAAAATATATATTTTTTTTATTGTAATTTTTTATTATTAAATTTTAATCTCAAAACAAATATGAGAGATACATAAGGTTTTTTTTTTTTTTTTTGGAAAAAAATGTAGCCCCTCAAATCAGGTAGTTGGAGCAGAGCATAGAGAATGACGGATTTTACGAGGCGTGTAAGGCATTATTAAGCCTTTAATCAGCAAACGATCCCGTACACGAAAATAAAAATAAAAAATAAAAATAGAGAAAAAGGGGTAGGGGGGACTCTTGTCATTGGATCGCCACTCACGCAATCAAATCATTACTTGACTTGTATTCCAAGAAAACCCCAAAACAGAAATCTCAGGCCAAGATTGAACGACCCTGATCTGACGGATCGACGACGGTTACTTTGTTCATATTTGCGTTGAAATTACGGGGTTTTTATCCCTTAAAGAGATAAAAATATATCTTTTAAATTTAAATTTATTATTTTTAAAATAATAGTTATGATTTTAACGTACCATTAAATTTAAATTGTTATACGGATTAGAGAATCTTCTGATATTTTTCGGACAGATTGAACTCAGACGGATTTGATCTCTATCTTTAATAACCTAGATCCTGTACAAAATAAGAAATAAATAAGAGATTAAAAAATTGACGAAACTCACTTTTCAATTTATCTTCCGTACTCAAATTATAAATTTTTTTAATAAGAAAGAAAAATAAATGATTCAATGTGTAATGATGCACTAGTTGTGGTGACCCGAGCCTGAATACTCAAACACGAGACTCGAGTCACACACGCGGAACCAAAAATTTAAAACCAAATATAATCATTCAATAATCTAGATCATTTCGATTCTTTCGATATTTAACTATATCATGATAATCCATTCATCATCCATACAGACATATTAAACAAAACATAAACTCAACAAAAGAAAATACATAAATCTCAATAACAGATTAAATCTCATCATCTGCCTATCAGGACCATCTTCTCATGCGTTTTTCCTCCAAGCTAACCGCTGTCAACTCAATCTGGAGCCAAGAAAACACAAGGGTGAGCCA
>JAOVVI020018519.1:0-10340 GCA_028571085.2 Nepenthes alata
TTCACCCGGTCGCTTGCCCAGATTCCTATCCTAATTTATGGGGTCATTACTTATAGACGTTGGGGTTGGTGGTAGTAGGTAGGCCAGGTCAACTGCTTGTACTTCTTTGCTTACTCCCATTGTCTTTCTGAAAGGTCAGTGGGGTGGTTGGGAGTAGGTTACCTACTTAGCATGGTTATCCTGACTCTACTTTTTGTAAGGGCTTCCTTATTATTATCGGTCAACGTGTCAACTGACGTTGACCGGTTATGTCTCTTTTTAGAGCTTCTATTATCTTAGCACTTCCGACTTCCATCTTACCCTGATTTGCCTTTACTTCTTTTAAATGTTCATCCTTCATTTTCGGTCAACTATCATTGACCGGATTAGGTTTTTCGTTCGCGGTTCCGGTCAACTTGTATTGATCGGATTTAGTTGCTCCTTCTTACATAGTCCGGTCAACTGGCGTTGACCGAATTTTACATATCCCGGTCAACTTACTTTTAACATTTTTCGGTCTCCTTTTCCCCTTCCGGTCAACTGGTGTTGACCGAAGAAGTCTTTCTTTATATTTTTTGGTCAAAAGGTGTTGACCATATTACGTCTTTCTTCACTATTTTTCGGTCAACATGAGTTGACCGGATAAGTCTTTCTCCTCAGCTTTTCGGTCAACATGCGTTGACCGGATTACTCTTCTTATCACATTTTTCGGTCAATTGGTGTTGACCGGATAACCCTCACTTTCCTTCGACTCCTTGATTATATTAACTCGATGATTGGGACTTTCTATGTTTTAGAATCTAGGCCGTTACAGTGCGTCTCAGCGGTGGGCGACTTCATCGAGCTCTACTTCCTCTTCGACCAAGCCATGTCTTCCCATGGCAGAGAGGATGCAAGGAGCTGGTGAGCCATCTAGTGGTCCGACTGCTACTTCGTCTTTTCCAGCCAGCCATGTCTTGGAGGAGGGCACTGATATGGATGATGAGCCCTTAGCCCTTCCAGCTGGAGTCTCCAATGAACTTGCTGTCGAGGAGTCGATCAAGTCGGTTTGCGCACCTACTCCAACCAAGCACAATGTCGCCATCGCCGCCACAGTTTTGTGCAATGAGCCCGCACCAGCCCCTTTTGCAATTTTGGTCAAGGGGAGTTTCGACAGTGGGCAACCGGTGGAGCCTTAGGCAGCGAACATCACAGAGGTGGCAACGCCTGTGGAGGCTTCTCAAATGGGGACTCCAGCACCTGGGGCCCCTAAGGGCTCAGTGGGTCCTCTGCCACCTTTGACATTTGAGGCATCTTTTGCTTGTCCTGGGGGGTCTATGCTAGATCGAAGGCCCTGATCTGCTTTCTTGTCTCGGGCTCCTATTAATGTTGCTGCTAAAGAGATATTCTACATCGAGGTACACTTCGAATAACTCTTTACTTCTTGCTGGGGACGACCTAGCTTAGTTTCTTTTTCATTTTTCGTTCGCAAGATAATAAGATGGTGCAAATTTTACTGACCTGTTTGTACCAATGGTCATACAGGATTCGTCAGCTTGACTGGGAGGTCCACTACCTGAACAGTTGCATGTCGACCCAAGTGTGCTCAAGGAGATGTAGGGCAGGGTGGATGCCGCCACCTCTGAGGCCCAGCAGTACAGGGATTGGGCCTCCAGTCTCGAATTTCAGCTGTTTGAGGCTAGGGAAGAGATGCAAAGATCCAAGGATGTGTTGTAGGTGGCCGGGCAGTTTCTTGCAGACCTTTAGAGTGAGAATGTTACGTTAGGAGTGGAGCTGACGACCCGATTCAGCTTGGAGGAGGTGGACCAGGCTCTGAACGCCAGACTTTTGAACGACATTTACTTGTGTCAATGGATTGCTTCCTTGGTTGACCATGACTTTCCTATTGGCTTCTTCAATCAAAGGAATAGGGGTGCCTAGTGCCCGTTTGATTTGTCTGATTTTTTGATAGGGTGAGCTCTCGTCACATCCCCCGAGGAGCCCCTAGCCTTAGGGTTGCTTTCTTCGGCTTGTAAATCCTCCTCTTCTTTTTTTATAATGCCGGTACACTTGTATCGTCTGACTGTACAATGAATAAGTGAAATATTTCTCCATCATTGTCATAATTATTATATTTTTGTGCAGTCATATTTTTAACATATCATTGTTTGCAAGCTAAGAATCATTGTTGTCGTTGCCGGGCCTTGGAAAAGTTAGGGTCATCGTTCGCGTGTAATCATTGAAGTTTGTCTCTCCAGGGGATGTCATTCTTATGCATCGAATCCTAACTCACTGACCATCGTCAACTAACGGTGTTCGTCTTTGTTGGGAGGAGTTGCCACACGCATGTTGAAAATCCCCATAGGTTTTGGTGTTCCACCACGCATAGGCCGTTCGGTATTGGATCGAGGTTCAAATTCGACCATGTGTGGGCTGGTCGGTGCAAGATCAATGTTTAAATTCGACCACATATAGGCTGCTTGGTGCTGGATCTAGGTTCAAATTCAACCACGTGTGGGCCGCTCAATGCGAGATCGAGGTTTAAATTCGATCGTGTGTAGGTCGCTTGGTGCGGGACCGATGTTTAAATTCGACCATGTGTGGACGGCTTGGTTTGGATCCCAGGTTTGGTAACGGGTGAATGATAATTTACTCGACTTAAGTGCAATCTATACTACTTGAACTTATAAAATGTCACACAAGTATTTTTATGAACAGGAAAACAAGTTATTATAACTAACAATTAGTGGATAAGTAAATAAATTATTTCATTAATATGATACGCTTTTATAAACACGCTCGGCAATGTTTGTCGGACCTACCTAGACTCAGCATGAGTTTACTAGTAATATTTCTTGATGTGGACGACATTCCATATGCTTGGGATTAGTTTGCCATTCTGAGCGCGAAACTTATATGCACCGTTTTGTAGGACAACCGAGACAACGAATGTGCTTTCTTAATTTGGGGAGAGCTTATTCTTATCAGTGTCCTTACCCATGGTGTCTATACTCCATAGAACTAGGTTCCCTACTTCGAATTGGTGAGTCTTCACCCTTTTGTTGTAGTACGGGGCGATCCGCTGTTGATATACAGTCGTGCGCATCTTGGCCACATCTCGTACTTCTTTGAGCAAGTCGAGATACTCATTGAGTCGTTGGGAGTTGTTGAGCAGGTCAAATCTCTCGGCTCAGATATTAGGTAGTTTAATTTTCATTGGAATGACCGCCTCAATTTTGTAGCATAAATTGAAAGGTGTCTCACGCGTCGGCTCCTTCGGTGTTATCCGATATGACCACAACACAAAAGGTAACTTGTTTGCCCAGGAGCTCCCAACATCTTCCAGTTTAGTTTTCAGTTCGTGCAACAAGGTTCGATTGGTAATCTCGATCTACCTATTTGCTTGTGGATAGGTGATTGAGGTGCGGACCAACCGGATGCCCAAACTTGTATAATATTTGGTAAAGCAGTTGTCGGTAAATTGGGTTCCATTGTCGGTTATAATGACTTTGAAAATCCCAAATCTACAAATAATGTTCTATTGGATGAATTTTGTGGCATTTTACTTGTTGATCTGAGCTAATGGCGGGCTTTATCCACTTCGTAAAATAGTCGATACCCACTATGACGAATTTCATTTGTCTGGATACAACGGGGAAGTGGTTAAGTATGTTGAGTCTCTATTGCGCGAATGGTCAAGAGGCCTGAAGGGTCTTTAATTTCATGGGTGGCTAATGGGACAGGTTTCCGTGTATCTAGAAGTTCTAACACTTATTTACGAAGTCTATGGCGCCCTTTTTCATTGTTGGCTAATAGTAGCATTGGCGCATTATCTTGAAGGTAAGGTTCTTGACTCCAATATGTGACCTATAGATACCGAGATACACCTCACTGTTGCACATCTCAGGATGTTGCTTGGACCTTAGGCTTGTGGGGACTTGATGTGGGTCGAATACCATCTGGATCTTTTGTCTGCTTGTATGCCTTAGCGTTGGGCCGTCCTATTTCTGCCATTCCCATTATGTATGAAGATAAAGTTATATATATCTCGACTTTCTCAATTTGAGAAGTATTGGCCACCCACCCTCTACAATACTAAATTAACTTTTCAAAAAAAATCATTACTTAAGTGAAAAAATAAATATAGAAAGGTGCTCTAATATATAAAGCTTCAAAAATTACATGCTTAAAGGATGTTTAAAAAGCATCCGTACTTTGAATTGATGGGGCTCCTATGTGCTCATAAATATGAGCTCATCCAACTCAGGAAGGATTTATATATATATTTATTTATTTATTTATTTGGCAAGTGTTTCTGAAGAAATTTATAATTTGCAACTTTTAACAAATTATATCACTTTAAAAATAATAATAATAAACTCATCAAAGAAGCATAAACTAACTTATAAAGAACCTCAATCAGATTTAAGAGGCTTTTTTGGTAATTATTTCATAAAAGAGTTTTATTATAATTATAACCTATCCATATTATTATTTTTAATTCTTTAGATATTGTTTTCGTTAAAAATACAAATTTTCAAACAATCTGTCTAGGAGATAAGTCAAAAATATGTTTTTTCACTTTAAATTGTTAAATTAGATATATTATTAGATTTACATATTAAAGGGGAGAGAAATATAGTCTTAATATTTCGTAAATAGTATTTTAAATTTTATATTTGTGATAAACAAGTTTTCCTTTTCCTTTTCCTTTTTTTTTAAAAAAAATGTATGATTATGTGGATTATAAACTTGCTATAAGAATAATAATTCCTTCTCTAAATAAATTTTGGACCAATTTTTTGAGGTATTGTTAGAAAATAAGATCAATATGTACCTTAATTTATGTAATATATAATGACTTTTCTATGAAATTATAGTAAAATAATAATATATGATAATTTTTATCAAAAAAATTAAAATTTTATATGTGAATCAAGAGACGTGATCTTTTATGATTTCTATTTATAAACTCTTTTTTCAAGAGGCCAACGACAACATCTTTTTAATACTAAAAGGTATATTCTTTTATAAAAAAAATTATATATCTTTATAAACATATTATTTCACGAATAGTTATATATTTTAATTTTATTAGACATATCCTTTTTAAGAATACCCATACACTTTCATTCCTTTCACCAAGAAAATTAATGCGTACTTGAAAAGCTAATTCAATCCGGATCTTTTAATACCTGTATCCGAGTGATCCGAAATTTTAAATTGATTTGTCTGTACACCATAAATAAAATAACAGATGAAAGTGACCTGAAAGATTTCTCCCATAATATCCCTTCAACTCTCAAATCAGTTAGATATTCTAAATAATATATAGAATAAATAAAAAGTACTAATATAGTCAGAAAAAAAATTTATTAAATATGATCTGCCGAGCGAAGAAGAAAGGGTCACATCATTTGTGCTATCTGCTATTTGGGCCTACCCAGATTTTATATTTACATTACGCTTATTCAAACTTTAAACTTAGGCATTGGAGAAGAAATAAATCTAAATTTAAATATCATTATTAGTATAGTCCGCATATAATAATTAATAAAAAATTGTTCCAATAGGCATTGGAGAAGAAAATTTTTGAAGCCGGAAAATATAACAAATAATATTGAATTAAAGGTAAGGAAATTAAAAAGAAAAAAAAAGAAATTCTATTTTTTTCTCGATTTTAATATAACAAGAATGGAATATGTATGAGATTGTGGTAGTGTTCATAGAAATTAGAAGAATTTCATAGTTATTAAATTTTTTCTTCTTAATTTTACAAACAAAAATAAGATTAGGTAGTTGATAAAAAAGTATAATTGACTTGCGATATAAGAATTGTCACACATGATGATTAATATATTTAATAATTTATTAAAATAATTAAATATTTTAATCATATAAGATTATATTATATTAGAAAAATTATTTACTTAATAGGTTTTATATTTGATAAATAATAATAATAATAATAATAATATAATTAAGGAATTAATCTTTTTACTACCTTATAAATAATAAAATTGCATATTAATTATTGTGAATGACAAGGAACAGCTTTTTATAATAATAAGAGGTAATTTTTCTGATTAGGAGAAAGCAAGTTTTGTTAGCTTTTTATCAATTTTGATCACAATGAGCTTTCCAGAGAAAAAACCCAACAAAAATAAACCCTTACACAAATATTCTATAAATTATTAAATAGAGATAATGGAAAATAAACAAATAAAAAAAAATTGATTTTAAATTTTTTTTAAATACTAAATATAAATATGTCGTGAATATTTAATTTCATGTTATTAAAATTATCCAATAACAAAATAATCTCATAATTTGTTAAATGATATTAGACTGCTGCTTTGGATTCCTTTCAAATCCACGGTCAACAAATTAAATGCTTTAATCACTTGATCCACTCTTAATTATGCTTGCTAATTTTGATTAACTAACAGGATTAAGATATGATGATATGACCCTCGATTCCTCAAGAATAATGATAGATGAAAGCGAGGCATAAATTAGGTTTAAACTGAGGACAGAAGCTGGTTCTCTTTAGTTGTTTTTATTGTGGGGAGGAATATATCGAAAAAAGAATTATTTTAAATTATTTAATAAATATTTACAAAATGATATTAGATCATATAAATATTATATAATTTAAAAAAATATCTAAAAAGTAAAAAGAAAAAAGAAATATCCCCAAATATCACTTATTTATTTAAACCATGCCCCGTTTGGCATATTGCAAGTGTTTTGAGTTAGAGTGATATTAGTAAATGTTGGGTCTCGTTGGGTCCCATGTCAAGGCCTACGATCGATAAAAGTTCAGCCCACAGCGTAGGAAGCCAGCGTGACGTCCAGGTGACAGAAACGAAAAAAGACCTTACAGCGCATTAATGAGTTGCCAGAAGAGTGGAAAACTAGTCAATGAGGGCGTGACCAGCACTGTGGTAGCAACTCAGGCGGCTGCCCGCATGCAGCCGATCAATCCCCGTTCGAAGTAAAATTAGGCGTGACCGGCAGCGCCCAGGTGTCTACCTGTCACTGCAAAACGACAGCCGACATGACCAGCGTACCACGACAGCGACAAGTAGCCACAGAGCCCAAGCAAAGGATATTCTCGCGCCCAGCATCCATGGGGAAGGAGCCTAAAAGAGCTCCATTCTTCCAAAGAGCAAAGGTCTTTTGGACTTTGAAACTCTTAGCCTTTTTCTTCCTCTTGCTCAGACAATTCCAGAGAGCAAAAAGAGAAGCGATTGGATTCAGTAGGACTCAGGACTCTGGGGTATTGCTCGAGTCCTCATCTCTAAACATCCGAATCTCTATGCCGCTTAGGCAGCGGGAGTGAGCCACTCATTGCGGTGCACTAAGGAAGTCAGACCTTCCATTACCTACTTATTATATTTTTCACTCTAAAGTATAAGCATTGCCAACACATCATCAGCATTTATCTACACACCGGCCAGTGCGCGTGTGACCTTTCTGTTTATTACAGGAGCTTGCTGACTTGAGTGTCAGAGTGGCCGTGGTGAGAGAAATTTCGCCAGACCCCTTACTTCTTGTTTGTTGATTGTGTTGTGCAGGTCCCAGGTTAAAAGATACGGATACCGATCCCTCGTCCTGACGCCACCATTGCTTATGAATCCGAAGGCACCCTAATTTGTATGATAACCGCAAACTCGGGACGCAACAGTAAAATATTATTTAGTTATTTTTTTAATATCTCATATAAATATATATATATATTAATTAGTATGAAATATATTTATGTGGTTTATACGATTGAAAGTTATAATATTTTTTAATTTAATCTATTTTAAACAGCATTTATGGGAGATTTTGCAGCTTTGTTTTTTCATTTTTTTTTTCATGAATTTTGAAAAAGCATTTCTTGTTTAAATAATATACGATTAAAGCCTTCTAATAATTTTTATAAGATTTTTATTTTTGTAATTATTTTCTCTATTAAAGTAATCAAATTCAAAATTTTTTAAGTTTAAAATGTGAAATAAATAATTAAAAAACACAAACCCACCAGGTAAATCAATCAATTACTCAAAACAATACTATAATTTCGTTGACTAGACTATTAAACCAAAGGGAAAAGAAAAAATCGAAAACATTTTAACATTAATATCAATACCTATTGTTATAATTATTATTAATTCTTTATTGATTTAAATATTTTAAGTCCTTAATGCTCATTAATTGTGATATATATGTAAGAATATTAAGTTTAGGGATCTAAAATTAGAAGTTTTATTTATTTATTTATTATAGACATTTTTTCCTTCAAGAATGCCAAGCGGTCGTTACCAGTTTTCATGGAGAAAGTGAATAATGAATATCCAAAAATATAGTAGACATTTTTTCTATGCTAGAAATTTAGAAATAGTTCCTTTACTTCCATGGTTGGTGAATTCTCATATTTAAATTTTGAAATAGATTAAGATCAAAATTAAATTCATATTTCTTGATAATAACATAAAAAATATAAAAAATAAAAATAAAAAACTTACTTATTTTAAAACGATCATTAAATTTTAATCTAATAGCATCGATTTAAAAATAAAAAATATTAAAATTAGTTATATTTTATAATTTTTTTGACAATAAAATATTTATTAAATATTAAATATGATATTTAAAAATTTTTAAAAAATATTTAAAAATATTATTTAATATTTAAAATTTAAATATTAAATAATCCCAACACATGCGGACAAAAAAATTTAAAACAACATATAACTATTTTACTTTTCAGACTATTTCGTTCTTTTGATTTAATTATGATAAACACATTCATCATCCACATAGATATACTAAAGAAAAAGTAAACTCCACAATTTTTATGACAACTTAAACTCATCAACTGAATACCCGAAGTTTCTTCTCTCTCAAAATATCTTCTTGTGATACGGATGTCCTTCCCATCAAGCTAGATGTTATCTACTCAATCTGGATCGAAGAAAATGTAATGGTGAGCCAAAACCCAACAAGTAATAATAATAAAAACGCTAATAACAATAACGATATCGGATAATACACTACCAAGGTCCCAACGTACTCTAACAACCTACTATATCCGAAATAAATTACAATACGTCGTAAATACGACTCTAAACAAGGTAGGTCACACTTGACCTGCACGGCACAAAGATAATCAGAGTATCAATAATACAGCGAAAATTCCCTGGAACCCGACATCAATAGATGAGTGGGAATTTCCTAGTCCTAATGTCAGCGAGAACGACCAGCATAATCATGATAACCAGTACAGATTCCACGGAACCCGAATATCATATGATCCAACACAAGGATACTACCAACACAACTCACAAGGTACTCACAATCATAAAATATCACAAGGAAACTCTTGGATCTTATTCCGCCACTGTGAACCAAACGCTGCACATATCACCCGGCAGTTGGGTACTTGCACGGGTTACCGATGCTCGCAAGTTCGACCTCCGACCAAAATCCATGGTCCACAGAGACTCTGCCAAATAAAGTATAGACGTCTCCCGAGCATGCTCGTCTTCCGAACTTACCAAGTACGGAAGATATCTCACCAGTCAAACCCAGTATCTCCCGCCATAATATCCTCGAATCATGATCTACGATATTCACATGGCCATAAGCATCCCGCCAAACTAGGCAATGTACCTCAGACCACGAGGACAAGAAAATCAGTATCGGATAAGCATAGACCACATTAAAGTACCATAACCTCACATTCGACCAGATACTTTAATGTTTTCATACACTCTCCTCAACCATGACCGTAGGAAGCCAACGAATTCAAATATTCACGCACCGAGTATAACACAAAGAAAGCATTACAACATCAACAACAGAACGTCGTTCGATACTGACCAGGGACCGTAGTTACACCATCAAATCTAACACAACGGATCTCTCACGGAGTACAAGCCGAGATATAATTTATTTTACATAATCCCACCATTTAATTATTCTTTTATTCTATTCCGGTGCAATGTCTACAACTAAGGCCAACATAAATTACTGATGTCAACATAATATTTTATTATCATTATTATCAACAACTTAACCAACTGCTAAAAGTAAACATTCATGGTCACGTAATATAACCCATTTATAATAATTTTACATCCATTCTACTAGAACATATACCCATAGACACATCCTCACCCACATATTCCAACCGATATATATATATCCACTCACACACCCATCTACAACTACTACACACATATATATGAAATGGGGGATCCTGCTTCTCCCTAAGGAGAAGTAGGATTTGCTTTTCCATCTTTTACCATTGGATGAAAATCCAACGGTGAAAGTTTAAAAAATAAAAAAATATTATATATATAGTTATTTTTTAATTTTTTTAAATAATA
>JAOVVI020018521.1:0-10339 GCA_028571085.2 Nepenthes alata
ATAGTTTAATTATGGACTTAGGGTTATGTTACCATTGACGGAGGTTATTCAATGGAGAATAATCTGGTCCGTCACAACAATGCCGGTGGGGAAGGATGCCTACAAGGAACCTCGATCATAACCACAATGAGAAAGACCTACGGAAGCATAAAAATCACAATATACAGTGAAAACGGATCCATCATTCATCCATACCAAACATCATTAACCACCACCATATATGTTTTATACAGTTTACAAAAGTAGGACCAAAATTTTTGTTTCATACACAAAATTAGCTAAGTCCCACTCTCGAGCCCTGCGTGCAATATCGGCTGTCTATCGCACTTCTATGGCCTACTCTGTCTCATCGGGCATCAATGTTTCTCATCTGAGAGACATATAGCAAGAGTGAGCATATAGCCCAGTAAATAAAATCATACATTACTAACTACAATAATTAACAGAAAAAACAGTAACTGGATAGGGGAAACATATAACTTGAATAAAAGGAAGCATGCGAGGAGAGGGAACATCTTGGATCATTTGGTTCGCATGTTTGTTCTGGTTACGTTCATTGTTTTTTGTTACTTTCATTAATCTTTACGGACCCGGGCTAGTAGGTCATACTAACCAATGATGTGAGAAAATGAGGAAAGGAATGTGTCTGCCATTCTAAGGCCAGCTATATTTTAGGTCTGCAGCACTCGACTATCGGCTACATTTTAGTCCTGTAGCACTATGCCATCTCAATCGCCCCATATCCCCCGGGGACCAGGGCAATCCTTGTTCTTTCATAGTAGTATCCTAAAGCATACCCTAAACATCACCAGCCCCCAAAAGTAACCGAAGTACTCATTGGGTTCCCACCGTGATGTACATGGTAACCTAGAGGATACTACCCCTATGTACCATGGTCCTTGTTTCAAGATTAGTCTTAATCCTTTGAAGAGGAATCCACCATTTTCCATATATATTTTCCAATCAAAAAATCACATTCCCATCACATATTTCCATCTGGGAGACCAAATCCATCATATTGCACTTTGTAGATCCCCTTCCATTTACTTGTTTGGTTCCTTTCTTTTCGAACTTAAATCTTTCAACCATGAAGTTCAACTCGCAAGAGAGTCATGATTACACATTTCCAAGGCCTATAATTTGGCACAACATTTAGTCATAAGTTCCATCACAATTTAAGAGAGCTAAAGCACGCACATTTACATTTCATTGTCGGGTGAACAGTGTCAGGCCACTTTTAGAGGGCTCGGACTCTGCGAATGGGTCAATTTTTGTAGAATCGGACGTCCAGTCGATATATACTTACAATTGGGATGTGGGGATTCATATTTTGGAGTCACTTCAACATATTATGAAGGTAGAAACATGCAAATTCCCTTTTTTGTCTAGGGTGAATATTAACAGTGCCCTTTTAGAAGGCCCGGACGCCGCGAATGGGTCGAAACGTGTGAGATTGATCATGCGGCCAACATATATATACATTTGGGGCGTGGGGATTCATATTTTTGGGTCAATTTAATGAAATAAGGGACGCAAATGGAAAACCCCTAATTCTCGTAGGTTAGGGTTTGGCGGTACTCCACCGGCCGGATCGGTGAGTAAATTAGACAATAAATTACACAATCATTGGTCTCAAGTCACGGGTATCACATTTTCCATGGTTTGGGTGGGTATCAGGATGACAATATCAGATGATAACCGAAAAATATCGAAAGAGGAAAGTTAGTTAGTATAAGAACACTTGTCTCGACACGTGCTATCACTTTTATAACTGGCTCCCGGACGGATTCGGACCCTATGCCTCAATCTCCTCCTTTCTCTCTCTAAAGTCGACACTCACCCTCTCTCTTCCTCTCCAAAGCCTTCTGGAAATGAGCAGAAATGAAGAAACGCAAAGCAAGTCATGTTTTTATACTCGTTGGGGTGCTTGAGCGCTAGGCGAGCAAGCGGCGAGCGGGGCCTCACTGCCGGCCTGCACTTGAGCGCGCACAGGCGCTCAGCGGGCAGGGGAGCTACTATTGTTTGCGCTCATGAGTAGCTTGAGTGCACAGCCTGCTGCTTGCGCCACTACATTTTGCACTCGAACACATAGTAGGTGGAATCTGCTGGCGGCACTTTAGCAGTCCACAACCCAATGTTTCTTCTGATACATATACTCATTCAATCAATAGGTCTAGTATTTATTATTATCACATTGATGTTCTCATATTTATTATATTTTTAGACTCGGAACCTCATAATAACACAATAGCAGAATCAGTACAAGCACACAACTATCCAAAATACCATAATTCTCCTATAACACGCATTCACATGATCTTAAATGCCATCCATGGCTTTAGATCAACAATTCTATTTATTATATCAATATTCATATGAAAAATACCATCTAGAACCTATACAAAACCAAAAAATATATAGCAGAAGCATCTATATCCTTAACAGAAGCCTCCAAAATTATAATTACAGTTCTAACAGTTTACAGAATAGGCTACAGTTATTTATACATAATTTTTTTTTACAAAACTCTATGGAACATGTAGAACTGTGAGGTTTTTTTAGAATCTTTTAGGTGACTTCGAGACTCCAAATCTTCCTCACTAGCTCTAGTTAGGCCTAATCATCCAATATCTTATATATATCCTTATCTGGAGGAAAAAAATAGTAAACAGTGAGCCGGAACCCAACAAGTTACAAAAACATGTAGAACATAATGCTCTCATGCAGAACATATAATCATTAAGACAGAAATCCATGATGATATCAGAAGAACATAAGCATTCTTGTGAACAGGTCTAAATTCATGGAAACAAGGATAAAGTATGGTCTACTTAAACATGCATTAGAAATAAGGAATCAATGTAATCTTGCTTCAATAATCATAAATTGGTAACACATGCTTCAAAAATTGGGAAACAGTATCAATTCTGTAAATTATAGAAAATTACTTTTTATTATCAGGAGGACCACACTAGTAGACCCTACTAGCCGAGGGGTCGAATAATTGAGGATAGATTATGTTCACTCCACACAATCCAAGGCCAACAACAAATATCCCTTCTCGTGGGATTATCCCTTCTTGTGGGATTATATACTAATACCTCTAAGAAGACGGTGGATTATGTACTAATACCTCCCGAAGGACAGTGGATCATCTGAATTCTATCCTCTAAAACTAACACCCTGAGAAAGGGCGGACCACATGTAACTCCATGGATAGAGTTATCCTTGATTACCACCATAACATTCTAAGGCATACCAGAGAACCTAACTTCATCCTGGGTTCTAATTTACAAAATCAGAAACACTTTTCTTCTTATTTCCCAACTTATAACTGATCGAACATTGGAAAGTTTGTTAGAATTACACAAATATTCCTTCAGAATGTTTCAGAATTCCACAAAAATGTAACAGTATAATTCCATGAAAAGTTTTTAGTTACAAATCATAACAAGGGTAATATATCGTTACAAATCAACATTTACTAGTCAGAACTTATGTATTAAAACCGTCAAATCCCTTCAATTTCGTGCTTAGGTTTTTCCCAAACAATCCGGATGATAAACGAACACCAAATGCAGATTTACACATGAAATCGTGGTTATATATTACAATACATGCCAATAAACATGAAATTTGTCTGATTAATTAGAAAAAATATGCTTTATTTATAGTAAACATGTAGAACCATGGATTCAGAGAAAAATACAAATTTAGAGATAGTAAAATACTGTAAAAACAGCATATAACATCCGTAGTACACTTGCCTGAGCTCGATCTACAGTTATTTTTACCCGAATCGGAGTGGAACGGTCAAATTTCTCTTTTTCTCTTCCCCTTTCCCTCTTCTCTCCCTCCGTTCGCTATTGGAACTGTCACAACATGGCCGAGTAAAATGCGCTCGGCCTTTTATAATTAGACTGACTAGGCGCTGGTTGTACAAATGTGTGCCCGAATGGCACTCGAGCGGTCCTCAAGCGCTACCTGTCATAGCCTCCTCGCCACCGTCTCTCCTCGGGCTAGCTTCAAGAGCTGGTTTTGCATATTTGTGCTCAAGGTGAGCGCTCAAGCGGCCTTCAGGTGCCAAGCCCCATTTTGCCCATTTTTACTTCTTGCTTCGGTAATCGTTTTTCCTTGTTCTTAAGCCCAAACATGAATTTTATCTATATAATTATTCCATAATTAACACGTTTCTGGATCAGGATCTCACACTTTCCTCCACTTATAGAAATTTTGTTCTCAAAATTTAACGATCCTTAAATTTTCAAAATCAATGAACCTTCTTAATGTATTCAATTCATTTCTAAATTAGGATGGTTATCCTAGAAAACCATAAATATCAGAATTGCCTTGATCCTCATTATTTGATGCGTCCTTTCCAAATTGAAATTTACTAAGTTCGAAGGCAATCCCATTTCATTTTATATTAATACTTAAGATTGAGCATTTCATCTAAACATTAATTTAAACCTTATCATATGTATGGTTCATCCCTCTTCCGATGCGTACTCTGATAAGTCATTTAGTTTTGAATTATTCGACTTTAGTTTACCATCACTACAACAACCTGGCATTTTAATTCTTTTACAAAGCTCAGTTAAAATCCCAACATAAATTTCAAAGTATAATCAGACTTCAAAAGCAGGATCCTTTACATTCTTATCTATTTGTTGGTAAGTCCTCAAATCGATATTTTCATTGGACACATATTCCATTCTGAACACACAAATCATGCGGTAACCATGATTAAAATTGCCCTCAAGATATCAATATTACAAGAATAGTTCTCATAGATCCTCAATTCACCACAGAACAAGAAGTTCTATCTATAACCGTCATCATAGGTTTGATACAATTTCAGATCATTACCCAAAATCTTAAAGTCCCATACCAAGGAAACAACTCCCACAAACCCTCAAACCGTAGCGAGATCAAAAACTGTAATTTATACAGTTACCACGGGTTCAATGTGGCTTTAGATTCATCGCCCAATTCAATACCTATATACTTAGTAACTTTAAAACCTCGTCAGTATATTAATGAGTCAACTAATTCAACCCAAACACGTCATTTGAAATCACCATGGAGGGATCATTTGATCATTTTTAAAACAAGACCACAGGGCTTTTTTATTTCCAATTTCATGACTTCCACACTTCAGGCACGATTTTGTTTCCCATCTTAGGAATGCAACACCCCTATTACTCTAAGCAATTAAGCCTATTCATAGGTTCACTATCAGTACCAAAATTACATACCCTTAACATTCACGATCAGTGTTGATGTCTGTTCCCCCTTTAAGATACTAAAGTTCATCTTTATAATCCTTAGACAGGCCTATCCATTTACAAAATCCCAAGGTCAACTTAAGTTATAACATAATCACAAATTCTCCCAAGAAAAAGCTATCATCTAAGACTATCTCCATAATTTCTCAAACAAGGACTTCTAATTGCTAATTTCAATTAATGGAAAATTAACTCTTGACTAGGAATTCCTCTCCTACTTATCTCAAGAGTATCGATCCACAAGCGATTTAGGAAAACACAATCCTTAAACAAATTAATCCACTCGGGATATCTTAAGGTTACCTCTCCATCATAACATATTTACTTTAATCATTAAGATTATCATATCAGAATTATTTCGAAAGTAATTCTACAGTTTCTCAAATAGAGGCTTCTGATATCAACAATCGATCCTAACATTCACCTCCTCCAAATCATGCCGAGATCAACCTATCATAACCTTTAACTTTTAAGTTCACAAGACATCAAAATTTTTTGAAAGCATTATCCACAAATCCTCAAGGTAAGAGCCTCATCACAAAGTCTCAATTTTGGGTAAAACAACTTTCAACCCACATACTCCTCCCCCAATTTGCGTGTGGGTAATTACCTATCGATGCAGACTAATAGAATCCTAATCTTTCTTAAAATTCTTACCACTTATGCAAACCTATCTGATTCCTTCGTTAATCTTACTTTCCAGTGGCCTTAAGGCTTATTCAATAACTTCTAACCGATATTCTTTCGATTTTGCACAAATCCTGATAGACTAATGCTAATTCCATTTGCCTCTAAACCACCCATTAAGACAAACTGGCTTTATCTATTCCTCCAAATACATACATTCTAGATATTCTCGAACGGTCATCAACTGACTTTAAAAAGGGCAGTCCATTTTAAATTAGACTCAACGTCTATTTCCTAATTTGATTAACTTTGCCTCTCATTTAGAATGCATAGCCTAATTGCAGGGCATCATATCCTTTTGATAAAAATTACATAAATATCCTTGAGTATCTTTTCAACACTAAAAGGATTCGCACCACTGAAAGATTAATTCCAGATCGTCAGTTCCACTTATTCGCCATATCAACCAAATAAAACAAATATTCCTTCTTTCAGTCGAATACTCATCTAACTACTTGTTACGATTCCTAGTTAAAGACAAAACTTTAACATTTAGCAACTTAATATTCTATTGTCAAGCCATGTTTATTCTTCCCAAATCAAACCACTCTATCCTTCACCTATCTTATGAATATCTCAATCTTAAGGACTCCCAACATCAAGTCATTAACTTCTGATTATTTCAAAGTTCACAAAATATACTCATCGATTATACTCAAATCCTCAAAATCATTTTCGATCTCAATATAACCTCAGCAGCAACTTTATTCATCAATCAAGTAGACAAATCTTCTCATTCAACAGTTTCTTCTAATCTCCTCATTCGCCTAATAACTTTTCAAGTATGGCCTAATATGCTATCTAAACTTGGTACACATCTTCATCATGTAACTTATAAGCACATCAATATTGATTTCATCATTCCTTTTTACTACTCATCTGACACTTGTGACCCCAATTGGAAATCAGAATACTCTCTTCAAGATCATCTACACTAACATGGCAATTTTCTAATCATCTTGGTATCCCATCAAAGTTTGATGCGTAAGATGAGATCAACTAATTCATCCAGGAACCGAAACTAGACACTCGTATACATAATTCCATTAGACGAGGATTTACCCATCATTCAAATTTTCACATATTCTTTGTGCACCAACTTACTATCTACCTTCAACTTTTAAACATCCCAATGTCACATGGAGATGGAGTTCTTAAAAAATTTGACTTAAAAACTTCTTACAAGATAGAGCGCAATACTAAAAAGCCCACTATCGGTTTGCTTTATACTCAACCTGTAGGCGGCCAACTAGATTTTATCAACCAAAATACTCTTTCTATTACCTCAAGCCCAACTCCATCATTTTCCCAAATATTGATCAGATTGATCATTCCCACATAATTATTCAAAGGACCCCCCATATTTTTCCTATAATCAATCATCTTCACATGGTCCAATAGACTCCTTCTCCTAGCACCGTATTCATCTTCCGAACGTTCAATCAATTATTATTCATCCATAGCAAGTCTCAAAAGTTCCATCCATGTGTTTTACTAATAGTCTTTATCCCAAACGACCTTGATTAGTGGAAATTCAATCATCCCAGAACTGCTAACCACAAAAGATTCCAAATTAGATTTCCGAAACCAAACCTTATAACCCTTGGCTATGTTCCCGTAGGCTTCCAGGTGCTGCCATCATCCATTCCTTCAGTTTTCACTTCAAATTACAAAACAAAGCAGCTCGGTCAGATTTCATCTAGGCCCTAATATCAACTAGGACACAAAACTTCCTAGACTCAACATCCTGATCTTGGTTAGTGCTAGCCTACTTTGCCAAACTAGGTTGATTAAGTCTAATTAATGTAACTCATGTCTTCGCCTAACTTATGCTACCTAGAACACCTAGGATTTCCTAAAATAACTTAATCATCCTATATTTGTACCTACTGATTCGGTCAGTTAGAATCATTTCCTAAACTTTCACATACAATTTAAATTATTCCTAAGGTATCTCTTTTTCTTTGATACAAATTGTGACAGAATAGATCATAATCAACATAGCAACCTCCATCAGAGAGATACAGAATAGAATCTATAAATTTGAAACATTAAATTATGTAAAAAAATTTGACAGAGTTCTATCTAAAACTAGACAGAAACCAAAATACATCCAGTAATAAATATCCTATACAAAACATACTCATTAGCCAAGCCTCAAACTTATGACCAGAACAAAATAGCAGAACCAGTACAAGCACACAACTATCCAAAATACCATAATTCTCCTACAACACGCATTCACAAGATCTCAAATGTCATCTATGGGTTTAGATCAACTATTATATTTACTATATCAGAATTTGTATGAGAGATGCTATCTAGGACATGTACAAAATTAGAAAACACATAGCAAAAGCATCTATATCCTTAACAAAAACCTGTAAAAGTATAAATACAGTTCCGACAGTTTACAGAACAAGCTATAGTTATGTATTTATAATTTTTTTACGAAACTCTATGGAACATGCTGAACTATCAGATTTTTTTAGAATCTTCTAGGTGACTTTGAGGCTCCAAATCTTTCTTGCTAGCTCCAGCTAGGCCTGATCATCCAGTACCTTTTCTATATCCTTATCTGGAGGAAAAAAATAGTAAATGGTGAGTTAAAACCCAATAAGGTACCAGAATATGTAGAACATAATACTTACATGCAGAACATATATTCATTAAGATAGAAAACCATAATGATATCAAAAGAATAGAAGCATTCATGTGAATAGGTCTCGGTAATTATTATTTATGCTTTCATGCTGTAACATAATATGCTAGGGAAAAAAACCACGTTAATATTAGATCGGAAGAATAAAATCAGTTCATGAAAATAAGGATAAAGTATGACTCTACTTAAACATTCATAAAAAATCAGGAATCAAAAAATTGAAATCTTTAATAATCATAAATCAGTAACACATGCTTCAAGAATCAAAAAACAGTATCAATTCTATAAATTATATAAACTTCCTTTTTACTATCAGGAGGACGACACTAGTAGACCATACTAGCCGAGGGGGCTAGGAATCAATGATAGATTGTGTTCACTCCACACAATCCAAGGCCAGTAACAAATATTCCTTCTCGTGGGATTATCGCTTCTTGTGGGATTATATACTAATACCTCCCAGAGGACGGTGGATTATGTACTAATACTTCCCGATGCATGGTGGATCATCTAAATTCTACCCTCAGAAACTAATGCCTTAAGGAAGGGAGGACCACATGTAACTCCATAGACAGAGTTATCCTCGATTATCACCATATTATTTTAAGGCATGTCGGATAACCTAATATGACTATATTTCAGTCATGGGTCATAATTAACAAAATTAGAAATACTTTTCTTCTTATTTCTCAACTTATAACTGATCGAATATTGGAAAGCAAGTCTGAATTACACAAATATCCCTTTGGAATGCTTCAGAATTCCACAGAAATTCAACAGTATAATTCCATGTAAATATTTTAGTTACAAATCATAACAAGGGCAATATCTCGTTACAAATCAACACTTACCATTCAGAACTTATGGATTAAAACCATTAAATCCCTTCAATTTCATGCTTAGGGTTTTGACAAATAGTCCGAACAATAAACGAACACCAAATGCAGATTTACACATGAAATCTGGGTTATATATTGTAGTATACTGTTAGTAAACATGAAATCTATCCAATTAATCAGGAGAAATATGCTTTATTTACAGTAAACAAGTAGAACCATGAATTCAGAGTAAAAATACAAATTTTGGGATATTAAAATACAGTAAAAATGGTATATAACGTCCAAAGTACACTTGTCTGAGCTCGATTTATAATTATTTTTACCCGGATCAGAGTGAAATGATCGGATTCCTCTTTTTCTCTTCCCCTTTCCCTCTTCTCTCCCTCCGTTCTTTGCTGGAACTGTCGCAAAATGGACGAGCAAAATGCACACGGCCTTTTATAATCAGTTAGGCACTTAAGCTCCGCTCGAGTGTCAACTAGGCACTGGTTGCGCAAATGTGCACCCAGGTGGCGCTCGAGCAGTCCTCGGGCGCTACCCGTCATAGCCTCCTTGCCCCTGTCTATCCTCGGGTGAGCCTCGAGTGCTAGTTTTGCATTTTTCTGCTCAAGGTGGGCGCTCGAGTGGCCTTCAGGCACCAAGCCCCATTTTGCCCATTTTTGCTTCTTGCTTTGGTACTCAATTTTCTTTTGTTCTTAAGCCTGAACATGTTTTTTATCTACATAATTATTCCATAATTATCATATTTTGAGATCGAGATCTCACACGCACCTTTAGTTGGTAAGGCTTACTGACCCTAGTCTGCAAAGACGAATAACTATACGTGAGTTATATCCCAAAAAGAAGTAAATGGTATTTCCAAG
>JAOVVI020018522.1:0-10338 GCA_028571085.2 Nepenthes alata
TGGCCATCCATCAAAGTTCAAAAGTCGGAAGTCATAGAGTTCCACTTGCTGTCCGAATTAATACATTTTCTTTGTTCATAAAGCCTTTGTTCTTAACTTCATCATTTGAAATTCGTATCCTTTAATCATCTTAAATTCGAAGTTCTTTTCTCAAAAGATAGAGTTCAAAAGCCGGAGCTCTTTTTCAACAAAAGTCGAAGTACAGAAACCGAAGTTCAAATTCCATTAAAATCTGAATCTCTAAAAGCTGAAGTTCTTTTTCTTTTAAAATCCAAAGCTCAAAAAGTCAGAGTTCTTTAAAATCAAAGCCGAAGTTCTAAAATCGGAGTTCTTTTTCAATAAATGACGGAGTACGTTTTCATCAAAAGTCCAAAACTCTTTTTCTTAAAAGGACGGAGTGCGTTTTCATCAAAAGTTTGGAGCTCTGTTTCTTAAAAGGATGGAGTACGTTTTCTCACAAGGCGGAAGCTCTTTTTAAAAGGACGGAGTACTTTTTCTTCAAAAGGATGGAGTTCTTTTTACCGAAGACTGGAATTCAAAGACCAAAGTTCTTTTTCTTTTAAGTCCGAAGCTCTAAAACCGGAGTTCTTTGTCATTTAAAGTCTGACGCTCTAAAACTGGAGTTCTTTGTCATTTAAAGTCTGAAGTTCTAAAACCCAGAGTTCTTTAAATTTGAATCTCTAAAAATTGGAGTTCTTTTTCATTTAAAGTCCGAAGTTCTAAAAGCCGGAGTTCTTTAAAATCTGGAGCTCTAAAATCGGAGTGATCATTCTTTAAAATCTGAAGGTCCAAAACCGAAGTGATGCAATTACCAAAGTTCATATAAGTTGACAAAAAAACATACTTTACGTAGAACATCAGGAATATCAGAATTTCTTTGTAAACATGTAATTTAGAACAATTCTTCCTTAAATCATATGAACATAACATATTTCATACATAGAACAAACTTCATACATACTGAAACATAAGTTCATAAAAATATCGGATAAAAGAAACAGAATAAGCTTCATACATACTGAAACATAATTTCATAAGAATATCAGATATACTCGTATCGCAAACATGCATAATCATGAACTTTAAAACAGGGTGAGTACTCTTGCCTGGGTTTCTTTTACTTTGCCTTGATCTTTACTCTTGCCTGGGTTTCTTCTACATTGCCTTGATCTTTTGGCCTTCATTTACTCTACTTTGCCTTGATCTTTTAGCCTTCCTTTACTCTACTTTGCCTTGATCTTTTGGCCTTCCTTTATTCTACTTTGCCTTGATCTTTTGGCCTTCCTTTACTAGAGACTCCATTGTGTGCCTCTTTCTCACCATTCTAGTTCTTATTTATAAACATTGGGTCTGATGACAGTAATAAATGATTGGCCGTCATTAATTATTGGCAGGAAGAATGTTTCTTATTTATGATTCTCCCTCATTAATGATTGGCAGGGGGAATATTTCTTATTTATATGATTCTACATTTCCCACAGGGTTCCCTTATTAATTAGATCATTTATGGTTTTATATTCCAACAGAGTTTATTAATTCCTAGTTAACTGAATTTAACAGGATTTAGATTTATCATTTAAACACTATTAATTGTTGGTTAACTGAACTTAACATAATTTAGATCTCTCATTTAATCATATTCCGGTCAACTATCGGCGTTGCCCGGATTACTCTTACACGACTTCCGGTCAACTATCGGCGTTGTTCGGATTACTCTTACATGACTTCCGGTCAACAAGCATCAACTTCGGCTTTCTTCCCACAATTCCACTTCGGCCTTACAACCACAAAGCTACTCCGGCCTCCAACACACAGCCACTCCGGCCTTCAAGTCACTTCGGCCTTACATTCATATAATGCACTCTGGCCTTCAATGGAACAAAACCCGATTTCAAAACATGTTCAAGGCCGATTTAGATTTTCTTTCTTAAAGTGGCTGGACTTGATTCTCAAGTATGAAGCCGGACTTGTTTTGCATCAAAGGAAATCCGGACTCGTTTTTCATCAAAGGAAATCCGGACTTCTAAAGCCGGAGTGTTTTTTCTTTAAAATCCGGAGTTGTTTTTCGACAAGATCCGAACTTGTTTTCATCTTAATGCCGATTTACTTTTCTCTTTATATTTTTCGGTCAACTGGCATTTGACCAGATTATAAGGACTCGATGACTGGAATTTCCTATATTCAAAAATATGGGTCGTTACATTCCCTTTTCGAATAATAATATTAAAGGAATTCTATGGAGTAAGCATTTGAGAGTATATTTCGTTGATATCTAAAAAAGTATGAACAAACCTGGTATCCCTGGGAAGTCATTTTGAACAAATCAAACACTTTGAGTGGTGTTTCCTTATTAATCATTTTGAGATAATAGTAATACATAGCCAGATATGACACTAATAATTTTGAGTCAGCACATAGCCAGATACCACAACTCTGTCTTGTTCAAGGGCATTCCAGGCAATTGAGGACAGAAACAACCATCAATGCATAATATGAACATATACAATGTTGAATGAGAGCTTGCCTTGTCAAGTTAGAGCTTTTGCTTGGTTGAAGTTAAACCTTCTTCTTCCATAATAACTGTAATATTGATTAATGAAATTTTTTTCATTACTTTTTAAGTTTCAATTTATTTGAGAAGGGTGAATGTCAGTTTAACAGTAAGGTTTCCCTATTGTGACCGGAAAATTAGTGCAAATCATAGAAACAACCTCCCTACAATGTAGGAATAAGGCTTTTTACATTTGACCACTAGAGCCTACACTATAGGAAGCCCTATGCGCTACGCAACCCTTTTTTAAATTTACCTGGGCAGTTCTAAGAAATTCCAAATTGTAGCTTCAACTATAATACCCCAAACACTCATTTCAACTTCTTGAGAAACTCTCCAAGTTGTTTCTGACACAAACCAAAAAGCTTCAACTTATGGAGAAATCAGTAGTGCAAGATATAAATAGCTAGTGGATTCAACTTTTGCTTGTGCCCTTCTTGTCATCTTTTCATCACTTTCCAATCACTTGAAATATTTGAAATCTTTTTTTTAATCCATGAAATACTCTTTTTAAGGGCGAGATTTAACATAATAGTAAAGTTACTCTAGTATGACTTGGAAGCTATGAATTCAAATCACAAAACAAAATCACAACAATGCATATGATGACATATATCTAACCCTCTCCAAATCCTAAATATGGAGGTATTGTGCGCTGAGACACAATTTTAAAGAAATACTCTTTTCCTATTATTATAAATTTTCTCTCTACTTACATGTGCTGGTCAAGTTTTTTCTGATGACCTTGTCACCTATTAGTAGTGTTTTCTGAAGAAAAAGGATTATGATTTAAATATTTGAATTTCTAAGCTTTTGATGAAATCTATCATATTTGTCTAGTGTAGTAGTTCAAGTGCTATTAGGTTAAAACTTTGAATAGATCGTCTAGAATACTAACACACCATATAGGTAGCAGAATTTTATTGTAGAATAACATCCATCTAAGAAGCATGAATACCAACATGGGACACGAACACAACATGGCATTGACATGTTGACAAGCTATTTTTCTAAAAACAAATATACGACACGCTGGGACAAATTAATAAAAAGCATTGTTAATTATTTTTTAATTGATGAACAATATTATTTTATTCTTAATTAGCCATAAAAATGCATATTTCTTATGTCTTCACCCAAATATTTCTGAGAAACGTACACAATTGAACTAACATAAATGAGTTATATCATAACATATTCAACAAGCTATTATAATAGAATAATAATATAATTAACAAGCTAAAATACAACTTAATTTAACGAATTTTTTTTATACATCAGTTAATATATGCATTTTTATTTTACCGTTTTACGCTTTATAATTACCAAAAGATTGAAACTATAAAAAAAAATCCTGACAAAAACGCATCCAAAACATATCGCAAACGTGTCCAAGTGTGTTTTAAAAATATTTGAACACGTGTTAGATAGTGTTTGATATGGTCAATATCCGACACTTTAGCTTTGGGAGAGTGTTCGAGTTTTTCAGAAACCTATGGCAAAGATTTATCGCTGTGGTAATGAGTCTATTAGAAATCCTTATAGCCATGAAAAATATGTTATTTGCCATAGATCAATACGAAAGAGAGACCAAGGGTTAGTGAAGATCATAGTATTGGGAAGCTAGGAAGCCTTGTTATAAGTGTTGAACGGGCCATTGGATACACTAAAGGGTGGCCTAGTGCATGAGGGCATATGATAGGGACCAGTTAAAGGTTTCAATACCAAGATCAAATCAACCAAGAATACACACAAATCTCACATAAACTAGGCAATACCAAAGTAGGGTTTATGCAAATATTTCCCAAATGGTCAAATGGAATGTATAAAAGTGTAAGGATCGGGTTCCTAGGACTTAGCCTCACGACCTTAATAGGAAATCGGTCAAGGTAGCTAGTCGACCGGTTAAGGATTGTTGACCGGCCAAACTAGATGGTTAACCGGACTAAATAGTTGGCCGGTTAAGATAGTTGATCAAATTGAATAGTTGGCTGGATTGACTTGCTTGAAGAGTTAATCGAATTGACTTGTTGACCGGATTTGCTAGCTAACCAGATTGACATGTTGACTGGTTGGGATTGGCCTATCAACAGGATAGGAATAGAAGCCGAAGTAGGTGATCTGCTCCCACCTGCTCCGTTGACCTTTTTGATAGGGGATTTGAAAGAAGTATTAGAGTAGATAACCTGCCCCCACCTGCTCTCACCTACTCCGTTGCCTTTAAATATTGAAACTGGGGGTTGGAGAGTGGAGTCTAGGAAATCTAGCGAATGGGCACTAAGGACACGAAGGAGAAGAAGAAAAAAACCCAAGCCAGATTAAGTAAGGAAATTGATAAATCAAGCAAGTATACGCTATACTTTGTCTTTGGTTGATACTAATTCTTGTCCGATTCTTCCGGGTATTATTATTCTAATACCCTTTTGTTCTAAGTTCTACAGATTAAATATCATGATAATTGCTTTCTCATATTTTATGAAGAAATCTCATGTTTCGGTGCATGCACTATATTTTATATGTCAGATTTTCCTATTTATCCCATGATTCATGTTCGCATAGAATTTCTCTCTTCCTTTTGAATTTGAAACTGAAGATTTGGTACACACAAAAAAAATTACCTTGCATGTTTATTCAGACTATTTGTAAATATCAGTTGCCTTATTTGAAAACTTCATTGTTGGAAGTTAAGATGCAAGCCACAGGACCAAGGAAATTTGTATCTGAAATACAGCAAGTGGAACTCTGCAATTTGATATTTGTTATTCGTTATCCGATATATGGCCATCGAATAAAAGAACTTTGTGTAGAGTTTCCATCTAAAAAGATGGCCGAGTAGCAACAAGACTAAAATGTAGCCGAAATTAAAATTTTGGATTTGGTTTGGAAAATTAAATTAAGGATATAGGAGTAATAACTCGATGATTGCCTCTGGGTCACATGGGAACTTTTGGTGGCATCTTTGGATTATGGCCCCGTATGCCAAGTTAAAGGCATTACCACCCGCCTCTAGGAGTAGAATAAGAGGATTGGCCTTAGATTGTGTGAAGAATACACAATCCTTCATCGCTTTGTCCGCTCCCATCCGATCCCTAAAGACGATTAAGTTTTCAACATGGTTTCGAAGCCAAACTAATTAAGAATAAAACAGATGACATCCGGATTTAAAGTGGATCGGTACTCATGAAAATGTCTTCGGCCCATGTTTTATGTTCCTATATGCATTATGCTCCTATCCTGTTTTATTTTGATTTCGTTTTAAAGTAATAATTATGCATGTCTCTACTTACTATACCTTGGTGAGCAATCGGCTCACTCTTTGCTATTTTCCTCACTTTCAGACGAGCAAGAGTTCATGCCGGACGAGAGCAGAGTTGGATGGACTATCTAGGTTTGGGAGGCCAATCTGGATTCACGTAACAAATTATGGATCGATTTTTTATGTATTTTTGGTCATTTTGAGACTGTTTTGTATAAACAAATCTCCTGTGAATGTTAATGGGTATTTTGTATGCTTTTGCCATTGTACTATTGTTAATTATTTTAGTTCCTAGTGGCATCTCTCATGGCATGGGTTTCGCTTCAGAGCAGGTCGACTTAGATTGTGGCAGACTCAAATGAGGCTGAGCTAGATAGGGCCGACCTAGATTTGAGGCTGGCCTAGTCGAGACCGACTTGAGGATTGACCGGATTGGATCCTGTGTACGCCATGATAATATATTGCATGAGTATTTACGCTTGCTTATATTTCATTTTGTATTTTGATATTGACAAACGTGAATAGTAGCCTATAAGAAATCCGATCCGTCACAAAAAGAATCCACAATTACATAATAAGAAGAGTAGATATTACGACTGAAAGAGAATCACAGAATAATCATCAATCAGCTCAAGCAGTTTCCAAAGTGAAATCTAGGAAAAGCCAAAGTAACGTCTAAAATAGGATTACAGAATGACCCTAAGCTAATCCAAGCAACTTCTAGAGAGAAATCTTGAAGAGACAGATACCATAAAGCATCTTCAGCTCGAAAACCATCAAGTCTCGAAGGCAATTCTAGAGAGAAATCTAGAAGAGACAAATACCATAAAGCGTCTCCGGCTCAAAAATCATCAAGTTGCAAAGGCAATTCTCAAATGGATGAAAAATTCCTCTTCACTTTTTTCCTAATTTATTACCAATAAGCCTAAAACCCTAATTACATTAGTGCCCTTAATGATAACAGCATTACTGCCCTTCCATCCAAGCTTTCATGCACAGCTAGAGTTTCATTCAGGTGTAGCTCGTCCCTAACATAGCTCAGCTACGGCATAGATAGGCACTATGTTGCTCAACAATGAAGTACAAGCAAAAATTCACACTTGAGGGCCCGCATAGCCCAGCACCTACATATTGACTCACTAAAACAATAGCACGATAGGAACTAATTAGCACCTTAGGCCTGCCAAACTGCAGCCGAAGTCTTCCCCATGGCTCATTGAAGACCCCACAGATTCTTCTCATGCCATGCTGCAACTGTACCACTCTTCTGCAGAGCTGGGTCCTCATCAGCTTTACATATAGGCTCTGAGGAGGATGACAAAGAAACTCTTTCCATGGTTTAAATCCATGACCTCCATGTTACAATAATGCAAATTTACCTTTGTGCAAAAGACTCTCCCTCAGTGTTGGATTAACCGGAAGTTGAAATCCGGGGCCATTTGAATACTGGTATACCAAATAGTTCATCAGGCAATGGCATCCCACACACCATTGGGGAATTATACATTGGCAATGGATCACAATATTCCTAGTGTTTGTGATGCGGACATCACATTAAATATTCCAAGAGATTTTAGAATGTATTATGATTTTATTGGCTTTTATTCGTTTTACTTATTGGACTATATTCTAATTTGATTTTATTGTGATTTCTTCTAGTTTGATTCTTATTTTTAGCAACAGATAATTTATTACCAAATTATATTAGGCCTAATATTTCTATTTATAAAGATTCTATACTCTAATTTTTGGATTATTGATGAATGAATGAATGTTTTGAAAAAGCGAATGCAATTGGCTATTCGTGACTTCCCCCTCTCCCCCTTGGTTTGACATCTTTCTTGTCTCTACCCCTCTAATCTTTGTTCTTGTCTCTACCCCTCTATTACTCTTCTCTCTACTTTTCCCCTCATTACATCAAATTGGTATCGGAGATAAAGTCTTACCCTTTTCGCCTTCAGCAACATCACGACCATACCAGCAACGACATTGTCCCCACCAATAACATCCCCATCCCCACCAGCATCGTTACCGCCACACCAGTCCCACCATCCACTGTCCAACCTACCACGTTCGTCCCGTGCAACCAGCAACATCATTAACTCCGCCGTCCCCCCGTCCCACACCATCACATCCAGTTCGCCTTTTCCTCCGGCAAGCGGCATATCCTCTATTTATACTTTCTGATTATTTTGAGCCACACAAAAAAAAATACTTTTTCTATTTCCGTATAAAAAAAGAGTGTCTTGTTCTGAAAAACACAAAAAGAGTGAGAGAGACATGTATTGTCTCTGTGAAAAAAAAAAGAAAACAAACAGAGAAGCACGAACAAAAGTAGAGACCCGTTTCTCTGCATCCCTGCTTCAACCAAGGAGGTAGCACCATTCGAAGCAGCAGCCAACGCCAACGAAGCATTCGTAGTCGGCGCCGCTGCCGCAACCGGAGGCAGAACCTATTAGTGCTGGGACCCTCCTCCACATCCCCGCTGACCACCACGACCTTCAACTATCTAGTCGCCACTAAACCAAATCACACCCAAACGACCATCCAAGCATTCAGAGACCCGCATTGCCGACTCACCTTGAACCCTTATCAATCGCCACCCTGTGCCCTAAAACCCTAACCAACCACCACCTAGTGACTTAACTCCATCACCATCACCGAAACAAACCTACCCAAACGCTCGAGTCGAGATCGACCAAAAACACTAGCCTCCACCATCCTTCAGAAAAAAAAAAGAGTGAGGAGTAGAGAGAGAAGTCACGAATCGAGTTGAGCCGATTCTTCGTTTGCATCTTCGTTGTCTTCACGTCATCATCCTTGTCTTCATCTTCTTCGTTTGTGTTCGTCTTCATCGTCACCTTCGTCGTTGTCGCTGTCGCCGTCGCCGCCGCTGCCTCTCCTCTCTCTCTCTCTCTCTGCGTGCTTTGAGGCCGAGGAAGGTAAAGAAAATAGGAGGCACATGATAATCTTTAAAAAAAATAGGGGGGAAACAGTAACTGAGGAAGAAAAAAAAGAGAGGAAAAAAAACATAGAGAAAAATAAGGAAAAACAAAGAGGGAACAAAAAAACAGCAAACAAACTCCAGCATTAGAAGTTCTCACCACACGACATTCTCAACAAGCAGTTTAGATCATCTCCAGGTGTGTTTGTTCCATTTTCTTTTTGGGTAGCATATTTTGTTTATCATTAATAGTATTTAGTTTTACCCACGTATGTCATTTTATTGCCAAAAAATATATTTCACGTCTTCTCACTACATTTACATTTGACACACCTTATTACAATTGATTCTTGTTTTATCATTTTAATAGATTAGTAATACTAGTTTGCCTAATTTGAACCATACAAAATCTCACCCAAAAAAAAATTTTTGATTGCCTTAGATTGTCTTAATTGTTTATTGATCTCAACCCCATTCGTTGTATTTGTGTTGTATGCACTGGCAAAATGGTCGAATTCTTTCCAATAATACCCCTAACCTAATCATAGACTCTAACCAATTTGAAACTCTGAGTCAACAATTAGCTTCCCACCAACAACAATTACAAGACCACCTGATGGCCATTCAAACTGACCTGGTTACGACTCATCTAACCAATTTGGATCTCGCAAATCGAGTTGTCACTTTGGAAATAGGGCCACATTTATCAGATAATGATAACTCTAATGCATCCCATAATAAGGCTCACCGACGCAGACAAGGTAGTCAAGCCCCTCGTAGACGCAATCAAAGACCCCGATGCTCTAATTAAGAGTGGGACCCGAATGATCACCTTTTTAAAAATATCAAACTAGATGCCCCTACTTTTAATGGCTGCTTGGACCATCGAGTTTTCACTCAATGGGTCCGAGATATGGATCGTTTCTTTGAATGGTATGGCGTGTCAGAAGGCAGGAGAGTTCAATTCACTAGCCTTGAGTTGACCGGAAATGCTCAATTTTATTGGGAAAGTGTTGAGGACCTCCTTCTTAGACGTCAAACCGCCCCTGTCCGAAGTTGGGCCGAAATGTAACAACGCCTTCAAGAGAAGTATTTACCTCGCTCTTACTTTAGCAACTTACTGATCAGTAGAATGCCCTTCGACAGGGTAATCGATCCATCACTAGTATATGACTCAATTTGATGATTTTCGAATGAGATGTCTCATTATTGAGGACGAGGTCATAACGTTGAGTAGGTTTTGGCAAGGACTACACGAAAATCTTAGGAGAGAACTTGTCCTTCGTGGAGTTACAACTTTGAACCATACGTATAATCTGGTTCGAGACTTTGAATTAGTCACCCAGACACTCCAATGTCAACTCATAGTGCACACTCCTGCCACCAATTTTAAATCTATCTTAGGATCCCCTCCTTCCACCGTTGTCCCTACAAGGGAATCCTGAGGAAAGGATGTTGAAGCCCCAAAAAAAATTCTCAATTACATTGCTTTAATTGCAAAAGTTTTGGGCATATTTCTTCCAAATGTCCGAGTAAAACTTTATTAATTGATGGACAAAATGAAATAAATGAGGAACCCCTTGAAGA
>JAOVVI020018523.1:0-10338 GCA_028571085.2 Nepenthes alata
TGATAGGGCCTTACCGTGTCAGGCGTGCAGGCCCTGGCTGTCAGTCTTGAGGTGGCAAGGCGTGCTCTGAGCGTCATTATGTGCTGTGGAGGCAGCATCTTACAGTTATTGCGTGCTCTTTGGTAACAGCGAAGTTGTTGAGCTAGCGCTCTCGGCCATATACGGAATAGTCTCCGTCCTTAAGCGGCGTGTCTTGTCCTTTTGTGAGTACGTGGACTCATCGAAGGAGACGACTCTCGGATGTCAACTCATCTCTTAATGATTGTAGAACATTTGGTTTCTTTTGGAGGGTCCTTGAATTTTTTCTGACCTCTTGGACTAATTTGAGGATTGAAAGAATGTCTGATGCCCTCGGACTTCTTATATTGAAACAAGGTTCCGAGCATTTTAAGACCTATCGAATCTTTGGGGCCCCTTGGGCTTTTGGGCCTCTGGGCCTTTGGGGCCTCTCTTTTGGGTCGTGCTTTATGGGCCATAATATTGGGACCCAACACGACGCTATAAAGGATGGATAAAAGCAAAATTTTGAAGTGTCAAAATTATATTATTTTATTCATAATTCTAAATTTATTTGTATTATCTAAAATTTAAACGATCTAATGTAATGTCCTTTTTAATTTACATGTTTATATTAGATTTAAACACTCATTTAAATAGATAAGTTAGATAATATAGTAGTGGAGAACAAAACTAGACATATTATTTTTAATTTTTTCTCTACAAAGGTTTAATGGCTAAATTTCTTGGGTGATGCCCATGGTGGTTAGAGGCATGAGTTATCAATTTTGTTGATTGGGTAATTCTATTGAGTAATTTTACATAGAGTTATGGGTTGATTTTGGTGGGTCATTATTTATTGGGTTTGGTTGTTCCTTTTCTCATCCATATCTTCCTATGTAATACATGAGATAATGTCATGTATAATTATTTTATTAATTTATCTAAGTTTACTTATTAAAATAAGGATACTTATATTTATGTGTAATTTCAGTTGATTTAAAAAAGGGGGCCATTGCCAAGAAAATTAAATATATATATATATTTTTCTACAGTGTATTTTAGTGGTGTTAATTGGGCCATGTTGTATATAATTATATTTTATAAAAATATAGTTTTGTTAATTGGGCCATGTTGTATATAATTATATTATATAAAACTATAAATAGCCTAATATAAATTATAAATTTTACAATATATAAAATTTAATATAATATAATTTTATAAAATCTAGATATAGATAATATCTTATAGATATATATTTTGGATAATTTTCTTTATTAGAATATTGGCAATTAAATTTTTAAATAATAACTATATATTTTTAAATATATATATATAAAGTAAAAAAATTATTGTCTATGCAACTCTATCGGACCAAACAATCAAGAATATTTCATCTAATGGATTCACATTATTTGATTTTATTATATATGATAGACAGATAGTTCTCAACTTCAACATTATGGTTCTTTATTTATCTTTAAAATTTATAAAAAAAATTATTATATGCTATTTTTTAATTTTAAAAAAATTAAAATATAAATTCAGAATTTTAATTCTGCATGATATTAAATAATAGAATAAAACTGAAAATTTGAATTCTAATTTGGAATTTCAATGTTAAATTATTGCAACTAAATTAAATATAATAGAAAATAATTCATCTTTTAATCAAGATATAGATGCCATTAGAAGCCATGAAACTTGCAGTCTCGGAGATTCTACTTTTCTGAACAAGAAATAAAGTTATATTTTTCCCATTTAAACAGTTAAATTAAAAAAAAATTCATTCATTAAAGTTTAGATCCTTTAACTAATTATTTTTATTAATTTTTTAATACTAACTTTAATATTTAACATAAAAAATTAAAAAATACAACTATTTTTAATATTTTACAATATCAATAATTTGATTTTTTTAATTCAATAACTTTCTTAAAATAAGTTCTTTAAAAAAAAACAAAAATAAAATCTCCAATTTCTGAAAATACCAAAAGTAAACCTCTCTTATCCCAAATCGTATTTAAGAACAAGCTAAATATTTTTAAAATATTATTTAGTCACCCTTAAAATACCATATGATAATTATTTATCAATCAATTCAACAATTATTACATAAACCCATTACCACATATCAATAGATAAAATATCATATTATCAGATATGCCTAAAATAAGAAAGAACATCCCCTCACATCACTCTAAGCAAAAACTTCATGGTTGTACCCAGTAAGACTAAAATGATCAGCTTCTTGAATCATAAAGTTGTTCTGCAAGCTGCAACTAACATCATCTTATATTATTGGGGTCTTGGAGATGAATTTTACATGGACAACAGGACACTTCACATAGGTACAAGCTAAAAATATGGACACTGAAATTAAATTAATAATAATAACCTAAAAGAGAAGGGAAAAGGGGGGCAAAACCTGGTTCAAGATAGATTACTTACAACTAAAGGGCAGCCCAATACAAGACGATTCCATTACGAGTGAGATTCCGAAAAAGAACAGATAACTTTGAGCCTATTGAATCTAAACCGTTTTTACGACTTAAACTTGTGACCACCAGGCCACATAGCAACAACTCTATCGTCAAGCCATGGCTGCCCTTGACAATTACATAAATAATATCGACCATACGCTGAGAATCAGACTACACAAACTGACCGACTAATATATACATATATATACACACCTCATGGTAGTGACTTCTTTGGAGATTATTGATTATCAAGCTAGCTGTTTTGGTCTCTTAAGTAGTTGTTGCAGCAGCAGCCTCTGCGGGAGCAGCGGAAGTAGGAGGAGGAGGTGGCGGTGGTGCTGGTTTAGCATCTTTTCTGACTTCAGGCTTCATGTGAGGTGGTGGGTTGTGCTTGAGCTTCACCAGTATATGACGCATCCTTGACATTTCAGTTGGCTTACCAGGCTTAGGTCCCTGGATAACTACAATTGAAGGCTGCTTCTCTTTTTCCTTCTTCCCCCTTTTCTCTATCGTTGGCACTTCGTGTGGTATAAGCTCTGAAATTGATTTCCAGTAATTCTTATAAGCTTCGGCATGGAATTTCTCCTGGCTCACCATAAATTGCTGCCATAAAGAATTTATGTCAGGATTTTAGAAGACACCCATGAAATTAGGGACTCGACAAAGTCATTCCATAATATCAACAATGAGAATTTGATCATGTCAACTTTGACAACTAATATTATACAAGATGGATCGGGCATATGTTACTATACTGTTATAATCATAACCATCTAAATTATTAAGATCAAATCCTCAACATTGGAAGTATGATGGGATAAAAAAATATAAGGATCCTAACATGACTAAAAAATCATGCACAAAAAAAATAAAATATGCGACAGTGACAAAGAAAATTAGAGTGGGTGAGGAAGAAAGCATTCATTTCACATGATTTCTGTTAATACAGAGGTACTCCTGAGTTTCTAGACCAAACAGCTAGTAGCACATTTATTGAATTGGAGGACTAATAGCAAGCAACAAGCAATAAACAACAGCTTCTCAACCCTTTAAGCTTTATACGAAGGAAAATAAGTGTCAGTAATATTTGTGATCACTTTGATATCGCGCACATTAAATGCATAAAAATTTCGTAAATTGGAACAAGTGGACAAATTATCTATGGAAAATTATAGTGTATAGAACAATATTCAAAGTATTGGCAACATATCGCGATAGGATATCAGGGGACTCAGCACAGATATACATCGGACGATACTTCATTTTGTGTTCTATTCTATTAGTAAAGTGCCAAGAAGCCATTTTTCATAATATTCAGGCAGGCTTTGAATCTCATTGGTCTGCTATACACACTAGTTATAAGGCGTGTCACCAATATCCATCGAGAAGATCACATGTATATGAAACTTGCAGAAAACTCTTATACTATATTATAATCATGAGTAACTTATTGTTGTGGAATTTACATGATTTAATTGGTCAGGAATGTTAGCACTAGGGGAAATTGGGCTCACAATCTCCCCTTCTATTGGACATAAACTCATCTACAGCTCGATGATCACAAACTTAAGGTCCAAATGACTTCAATAGAAGAATCAGAAAATTATCTGTATACAAACCCAAGGAATTGGCTATGAAACATGAATATACAGTATCATCTCAATGTTGATTACCCAGTATTTTCAATGTTGAATTGTCTATGAGAGTGAAAAATGCAAAAAACAGTCTGAACTTTTCTTTTTTTCTCAATGTTATTCAAACTTTTTCTTAACTTTTATTTTAGTAAAAATTGTGTCTTATGCAAAAAAAAATTGTTAAATTTAACATATTTCAGTGTCATGCAATACTCTTATCAATTTGGCCTAATATAAAATTGGTACTCGAACAAAATATCTACAGTATTTTTCCTGGAAATAGAAAGGCAGAACCAACAAACAACTCCATGATCACTCCGCCCTCTTTGAATTACCAATTCCACTCGAAAAAAGAAAATAGTATCATACTCAGGTCTGGCTACAGAGAACAAAGTCAAAGATGAACCAAACTTAAGTCTGGCTACAATGGTCAGAGGCTTCGACTGTGAATTAGCTAAATGAGAAAGAATGCAAAATCAAAACGTAGGCACAATTAACATCAATACAACAGTTCTAAATTGACCAGCCTTAATCCATCATCTTAAATATAACAGTAGCAGATTAGCCACAGATCCACCGAAGCTGTTATGGTTCTCCTAAATTTTTAGACTCTCTGTGAATCCAATAGTCTTGATTAAAAGTTCAATAGATGAATTGTGGATATTGAATAGTTATTTAAATCACTTGATATAATTTTCACTATTCATCCAACTTTTAATCCTAATTATTGTTCACAAGCCTAAAAATTTGGAAGGACCTTAGCAGGACTCCAGATCAACAAGTCCCTTAACCCCACAGATGTCATGAAATAACAAATCTTAACAAATACAAGGCTGTGCCCGCAAACAATCTAGATAAGATAACACAGTAGCCATCATATCACTACCCACTTTCCACTTCAAAAGAAAATCAAATAGAGTCTACTACATATTGATGATATTAGCTCAAACATTAGCTATTGAAATTTTATTTAAGTTTCTTAATTGGGGGATAAACCAACAATCAAAAGCGATGTACTTGTCAGACACCTCACCATAAGCATGTCCGCAAACATGATTTTTGTTAAGACACCTCATTATAAGCATGTGCACAAACATGATTTTCAATTTAATCAACTTGGACATGTTTCATGCAAGTATTAACTATAACTCCAATACAACATACGTATGGCTAGATGAGAACTAGTTTCCACAAAAAAATCCATTTCAAGGACAACTCTTTCTTTAAAATAATTGCAAAAAATAAAGCTCATCCCTCATGGCCCGGAGATAATGTAGAAGAGACCACACATTGAATTTCTAATTCAGCAAGGTCTGCCTCTTATCCTGGTGTGAACTTCTTTTACAGGTTTAGCCAATATGCTCTACAATACAGAGATTAGTGAAGTTGAAAAGTTCTTCTTCACAAGAATGATTATTTGAACAGAAATTATAAGTTTGGGGAGGGAACAAATTATGTCATCTAACAAGCAGAGAGATGGACAGGTTGTAAGAGAGATGCCATAAATACAGGAATATTACCAGATAATTACCAACAACAGAAAAACATTCCTAAGTTGACTTCAAATTTTGTATTATACCTTCTCTTTTTCCCTATTGGATGCTTTCCTAGTCTCGATAGCAATCAGGCGCTTCCTATAGAACTCTCTCTTAAATTCATCAGCCTCCTCAATGATCCGTCTCAAAAGCACTTTTTCCTCCTTTTCCTTCTCTGCAAGGCTCATGGCATTCAATCTGCACCCTCAAAAAAAAAATAAAAAATCAATATCCGCCTACAAATTGTCTACAGTGATGATATTATCATATTTTCTTAAATATATCAAAATTATTTACAACTACGTGCCTTGCTTTTATCATAAATTATTATATCTAAGCACTTTCTCAAATTATTACACAACCAGAAGCTTTACACTAGTTACAAAATCGAATGCATCATATATATAATAATACATTATTGATGAGATATATATATATATAAACACACATACATACATACCTAAAACCGTGTACAGATGAAATTGGCACTATAAGCACATCTTTACTATGGTTCTCATTTTGTTCAGTTACTAAAGGAAAACAGAAAAGGTGGTGAAAAACTTTTTAAAAATCCGTAAGGAAGAGATCGAGAAATAAAATATCAAAAATATTCTTAATTTTCATTTCTTTCAAAATTTATTCTTAATTTCCCAAATTTAGTTGTAGTACATATCACATGTAATACTTCAAGCCAAATTAATCACTTTTGTAGTTTTATGATAGTACAAGCAACATAAAAAACTTCAAAATTACAAAAAATATAAAATAACGGTCTGATGGGTCTAGCAACAAAAAGCAATCAAATCAGGACCCAAATATTGGAGTCAGAAATGTCAAAGGCCAGGGTTGTCAGAAAGTCATTCAGAAGGTCCACACTATCAGATAAGGCCCAATATGTCAAGTCTGAATTATCAGAAACACATCTGATATTGTCAGAAGGCCTTATCACATTGTCAGAAAGCCAAATTGCCAGTGAGCCTGAGATGTTAGAGTGCTGGGGTGCCTAGGGTTCTAATGTGTCCAAGGCAACCCAGACCATAGCGGCAAAACCAAACGGCCCTGGTATGACTCCCCTGGCATCCTTATAAAATTCCACCAACATCCTATCATGTTCGAGATGTACAAACTATTAAAACCAAGGTGCCGGACCAAGGACTTAGTATGAATCACCGGCCTCCTAGTATACCTCTTCCAGCATCCTCTTATTGCTCCAAGACGTCAGTGTCGAGTGTCATTAGCTGTCAGACTAAGGTGGCAAACCAAGGCGCCTAGTATGACTCCAGCAACATCCTAGTATGTCTCCACTGGCATACTATTGTGGCTCCACTGGCATCCTATTCTGGCGAGTTTTCAGACAAACCTGTCACACCAACGCACCAGTAATATGACTCCATTGTCATCCAAGTATGGCTCCACCAAAATCCTAAAATGGCTCCAATATGTCCTAGATGGCCAAGGTGACTGAGGTGGCCAAGTATCAGATTGTTATAAGGGTAGAAATGGTCCAATAAGATATTATCTGCAAACGTGGTGTCCTAATAACTGGAGCACTATGTCCTAATAACTGGAGCACTATGCCATCAAGGGAACTACTATTTCAGAAGTTTTAGTCTTTCCACTAAGCCCATGATCATTATAGTGACAATTAGGCCCCAAAAATCAAGGAAGCATGGCGTTAGTAGATCAAGATATGAAGGCCAAGTTTCACCAGTTAGGAAAATTGTCTTCAATACCATAATCCCACTCTAGTATGCTTACTTAGCCGATTTCCAGGATAGACTTAGAGCATCTATAAATACAAGGCCCTCTGCCAGAATTCGCCAAGTACAATCAGGCTGAGAAGTCCAAAAAGAGCCAAAAAGTGCCCAAGTCCAAAATTGGTTGTGCATTCCTAGCACTTCGAGGATAAGATCCTATGGCAGAAGACTTCTCACATTCTCATACTCTTACCTTCCTCTCCTTAAGAGAGAAACACATTGAGTTGGGTTCGAGATACTTAACCTGAGAGAAAGTTATTCCCTATAAAGAGTATTCGACAACCACACCCTTGTTCTTCAAAGACCACTTTAGGGCACAAAACTTGTCCTCCGGAATCCCTACACTTTTCTTCTCACCCAAGTCCGTCATTTTCTCAACAAAGAGATAGTTATTCTTCAACCCTTTTATATTCTAATTTGGCTAGCATGATACTGACTTAAGCATCAGAGGGTAATTCGGAGAGATATCTCCACCTTGTGAAGTTTTATTTGTATTTGTGGTGTGCAAGATTCGAATTATCCAATGTAAAGCCCATCTAAGAATCTCTTGGGTCAAGTTCGTTTCAAGGTATGCATCAAGGTCTATTTTAGAGGTTTTTTACCTCACATGTTCATGACTGGCACGGGGATATGATCAATTAGATGAAAGTATAATTAGTACTAAAATAGATCTTAATCTGGAATCCATTTTCTAGCAGAAATTGTTTCATCTGGAATCCATGCTTTGACCATCTCAATCTTGGTACAACCTTGTTGGATGGAGAACAGGATCAAATCTTGAAAACATAAGTATAAAGAGGCATGGTTAAGAAGCTTAGCCTAAGAGATAATAGGCATATGGGCCAAAAGAGATGGTTTTCTCATCTTACCTTTGTTGGCTTACTTGTTCAGAAATGTAGAGGAGGCCAAGTTGAGAGGTTCTATGATATTTACATGTGGCTGGAACCTGTAGAAGTTAGTCTGACACCGATACAATGATGGTGTTGCATGAGCGGCTAGAGGCAGTGAGGATGCTAGACAGCTTTTATGCTGATGCCATTCATATGGAAGCATGGTTGAAAATATCGGCCGATACATTCCATAGTTGAAAATATCGGCCGATACACTATGTATCGGCCAATATATCTCAGTATCGGACAGTACCAATACCGAGATAATATCGTGATATGTCGCCCTATCAGTGGCATATCACGATATATCAATGGTGTCAGCCTACATCGGTTGATACAGCCGATACGATCGATATATTTGGCCAATTTTTTATAAAAGGCTCCACAGTTCACATCCTCAATTGTTAAAGGGTGTCTTTGTCTTCCCTCATTTTCAGCATAGAAAGCGGAGGACAGAGGCTCACGAGTCACTAAAGAAAGGGGCAAGCATACACTCTTGCCAGAAAAGGCAAAGTTCTTCTCTTCCTCTTCAAAATTTCTCAATTCTTTTTCTTTATTCAAATTAAAATACAAATTACTCAAACAAACACCTCAATCCTATAATTTCAAATATTTCTCACATTCCAATTTCTCATATTTTATGACAAATTTGAGATTATTCGCAAAATTACTTGAGAATGAAAAAAGATAAAATTGTTATTTTAGATACGATTTTCCCGCTGTTTGTTGCCTGATTTGCTTATATACAATGTTTCTAACAAATTTATTACAAATTTTTAGGCTCAAAATGAGATCTAAATCTTACTTTGAAAACCCAAAAATTATATCCAAGATAAAATTTTAAGATCTACTCAGGTTTATAAATGTAACTCATGGATCTATGATATAAAAGCTTAATTTGCAATGTTTTCAAATTGAATGATGAATTGTTTTATTTTTTAATGAATTTTTTAAATTATTTTTTAAGGACACTTTGTTAGATAAAGTTATAATATTATTGCGGGTAATATTAGTTGTTGATAAATTTTAGCATTTTTTATTTATATTTGTGGCTCTTAAATTTAATATTTTTTTCTAATTTTTTTTGAAAAAGATCTACTCAAATTTACATGAAGAATTCACAGATTTATGGTATAAAAGTTAAAAATTTTGTATTGAATTGAATGATTATTTCTCTCAGCTTTTCTTCTGAAAAAATAATTAAAAAAATTATTTTTAAAGACTTCCTTTTAAGTGAAGTTATAATATTGTTGTGGATAATATTTGTTGTTACTTGTTAATGAATTTTAGTATTTTTTATTTATTTTTGTGACTTTGTAGCTCTTAAATTTAATATTTATTTATGGATTTTTTTAATAAAAAAGATCTACTCGAATTTATACCTAGAGTGAATAGATCTATAGTATAAAAGTTAAATTTAGCAAATTTTATATTAAATTAAATGCTGTTTTCCTTTAGATTTTCTCTAAAAAATATTTTTTTCAAAAAAAAATTATTTTAAAGATTTCTTGTTTGATAAAGTTATAATGTTGTTATTGGTAGTATGTCACTTGTTAACGAATTTCAGTATTTTTTATTTTTGTTTGTGACTTTATGGCTCTTAAAATTAATTTTTTTTCTAATTTTTTTGTTTTAAAAAATCTACTCAATAAATTGTATACCTATAATCCATAGATCTATAGTATAAAAGTTGAATTTGGCAAATTCTATATTGAATTGAATGATTTTTCTTTTCAATTTTTTTTCTTAAAAAACTAATTTTCAAAATAAATTCTTCTTATAGAATTCTTGTTAAGTAAAATTATAATGTTGTCATAGGTAACATATGTTGTTTATTGTTTATGAATTTTAGAATTTTTATTTATATTTATGACTTTGTGGCTCTTAAATTTATTTTTTTTTCTGAATTTTAGTAATGATTTTTTTTTTTCATTTTTTTGAAAAAAAACTTTTTTTTGAAGAGTTTATTTTTAGAAGTCTTCTTATTTGATAAAGTGATTATGTTTGTAGGTGGTTATATTAGTTATTAATGAATTTTT
>JAOVVI020018524.1:0-10338 GCA_028571085.2 Nepenthes alata
CCGTGATGACAACACAATGGTTTGGTTTGGAGTGTTTAAGGTCTATACCCTCTCTTCACTTATGAGTTTTGAGAAATCAAATTTTTGTAATGTTTGACATATCAGACAATACTTATCGGTATTAAATATATTAAAAAAAATAAATTCTAAATATTGTAAGTTGATTTTGGCCTATACATTGTAATATTTTGCCGTGCGGTGTTCAATTTTTAGCTTTTGATGCAAGTTATACAAATTTTCTTTTCTGTTTTCTGATATGTTGTTTTTTTGTCTCCCTTGTCCTGTTCAGATCTTCTGCACATCTTCTCGTATTTGCCCCGGGATCTGAACTTCCTTGAGCACACAAGCAATATTGGTTGGAAAGAGTGAGCTTGCATTTTCCGCCTTTTTTCCCCACAAGTTTCCATGGAAATGTTGAAAATTATTGAATTCCTTTATGTTATGGTCTCAGGTATCAAAGCGCAAGACCGATCATTATTGATCCGGGGTTGTATCATGCAAAGAAATCTGGTTTATTTTGGGCTAAAGAGAAAAGGTCATTGCCTTCTTCTTTCAAGTTGTTCACAGGTAATTCTGTTGTCATATGCATGTAATATCTTAGTTACCTATTAATATTATTCCATGTAATGGGTATTCAATGCTATTAATGCAAATATCAACCGATATGATACATATCCATCTATATATGTCAGTATTAGTGTCTCCCGATACCGCAACAATATCACAATATGCTTTCATTCATCCGACATTTAAAATATCATTCGATATGATTCTATCTGTTTACGTTTTTAGAAATTTTTTTTCGTCTAATATATACGATATTGATACTGTTCAATATTGATATGACATCAACCGATATTGATATCTTCAGTTGTATTATGATGTAGAAAGAGGAGAAGGTAAAGGGAAATAGATTGTTTGGAATAATAGCTTAGTAACTTAATGAGCCTAAGCATATATTTGTTATAAAAACTTAAGTGGTGCAATTGCATTCATACCCTTGACCTAATATTCTACTAACGTATTTTTCCTCAAGTTAATGCATTATAATTGTCTTCAAACCAATGACATTTGAATAAATCAAAAAATTGATTACTTGAATTGACATAGAAGTAGCAATTTTCGTCACTAACAGTTTCTCTTGTGCAAAATGGCAATGAATCTCAATATCATTAGTTTGCTTGTGAAATGAAGGGTTTGATGCAATAAGTAAATCTGTTTGATTGCTATGCAATGATTTCATAGGTGAATAATAATCTACTCCAAGCTCTTGGACTAATCCTTTTTATCCCCGTTAACTTGCATGTAGTCAATCCCATAGAGTGGCGCTTTGATTTTGCTCTAGAGCATGTTATCACATCTTTTTTTTACTACAAACACGCAGTATCCCTAATGTGGAATGACGATCACCTAGTCATCTTGCCTGAAAAGCACGCAAAGAAACTGTAACATCAATATGTCCTCTATTCCTTAGTAGTAATAGAGAATACAAATAACAGTTCCCCAGTGACTTTTCCTTAGTCTGATAAAACTAACTATACTCACAAATCACAATACATAAGAATGTGGATGAGTTACTGTGTAGTAGTTAAGCTTCCCAACCAGCCTGCCATTTCGTCTAAGATCTGGTACTAAATTCTTCTCATTCAATAAAAGCCTGACATTAGGATCCGTGATGAGCTACATCATCAAAAGCCATGTATACCTACTTCACTCAAAGTGCTGATTGCATAGTTGAGTCTGCCAATCAATGTCTCTTGTTTAGATATTGCAACTTAAATCCTTAAGAAGTATCTTTAGTGCTCAAGTCTTTAGTATGAAATTGTTGCAAAAACAACTTTAACTCTCTTGTATCTTCCACACCATCTCAAGAGATGATGATGCCATCGGCATACTATCAATCATAAACATTTCCTAGTTGAAGAATGTCAATAACAGAAAATATTGGTTGACACTACACTATACCCAAACTATAAGACTACGAAGCTGAACTAACCATAGCTCAAGAAGATTGTCTCAAGCCATACAAAGACTTATTACGACAACAAATTTATCAGATTCCCTCTGAGTAACAGGCCAAGTTTTTTTCCTATATAAATCTCTTATTGCAAATCACTATTAAGAAATTATTTTTTATTTCTAGTTGATAAGGACCAACCGTGTATTATAGTGGATGCCAAAAAATATCCAAATACAAGACGTCTTAGCAATTAGAGTAAAGATACCATCATAATTCCCAAGAACTTGAGGCTACTTAGAGAGCCTTAAGACGATCCACTTTGCCATCAGGAGATATCTGGACAGTATTTATCCAAAATCAAGCAACACTTGATTTATGAGGTCCCATATCATTTGAGTGCAGGGCTGCCATTTTATCTAGTATAGCTGCATGTGAACTCCAATAGGAAGGGGCCTCACTAATATATATAAGCTGAGAGATAGAAGACAATGAAGCAATGAAAGTAGAATAGGCGGTGATTAGAAATTATAAGAAACAATACAAGATATGAGGTGATAAGTTGTCCAATGATGAGTACCATCACAATGTGCAATGGGAAGGTCTAAAATCAGATACGGGATGTAATGGTAGTAGATCTGACTGCGTGGTGATTGGTTGAAGAAGTGCATGGGCATCACACGTATACCTACAAATTCAGACATTATGGAGGAAGGGCAAGGGCATCACATATATACCTGCAAATTTGGTCTATCCTAATGGGAGGAACCATCAAGGAGAATATGTGACTGGAGAAGACAAAGGAGTAAAAAGAGGAACTGAAGAGTAACTCAGTTGCATAGTCAAAAGAAAGTGAATGAGAAGAAAAATAACGGACAAATCCAAGAAAGATAACATCTACATAGTCACAAATTTGTACAGTTGGGGAGAATAATACTGATATATATTGTCATGATGGTGTACCCTAAAAAGAAACATGTGCTAGAATAAGAACTTGATGTATCATGACTAGGAGAAAAGTTATGGACAAAGCACACATCCACTGACACGTAAAGTTGAATTGAAAGGAGAGTCATGAGGGAAACGGATAGAGAAGGGAATTTGCCTATGAGGGGCTGATGAAGGCATGCTGTTTATCAGATACTAAGAAGTAGGGATTACATCGTTCCTGAATAGTAAAAGGTCATACTAAGAAGTACGGATTACATCGTTACTGAATAGTAAAAGGTCATTTCATATGAAGTAATGCTAGATCAATTTCTATAAGATGGTGACTCTTTTGGTCATCAACCTTATTTTATTGTGGTGCATGAGAGCAAGAAGACTGGTGTGAGATTTCTAGGGTAGACGTAAACAAACGAAAGGAAGAAGAAAAGTATTTTTTGTATTGCCACTGTGTAATAATACAAACAGTAACAATAGCACATAAAGAAGAAAAATAGAACACAATTCAGAATAATTTTGCATTAAATAATGCCATATCATTCGAGAGTAATCATCAATGTAGATAACAATTATGATACCATTTTGGAGACCACATAAATTGGACTCTAGACATTTGAATGAATGAACTAACATAAAGGGGCTAGAAGCCCATTTATTAACTCAAGTTACAAAAGCACTTTGACTATGCTTTTTTAATTGACAGAACTTACATAACACCTTAAAAAACAGAACAAACTCAGCACCATCTTCTTTAGTTTAGGAAGAGAGCGATAACCAATGCAACTATATATCTGCTTAGGTATAGGTGAAACATTATAAAATTGTGCAGATGCCCATGTCCAAATAGTACAAGATTTAAACTAATTCTTGTAACTAATCTTCCTATGCACCCTTAAATCTTAAATAGTTACAGAGTCAGAAAAAAGGGTATTAAGCAATTAGGCAGTTTGGTTAATTTACTAATTGATAATAGGTTAAATATATATTTTAGTAGATCTGGAAAAACAATGTTAGACAATAAAAAGTGTAGGAGAAGCAAACCCAATGCTGCTTACAGTGGCAGAGGAGTCATCTGTAAGTATGATTTTGGATAAAGAGCCTGATTGATTAATACAGGAACTAACTAATATGATCAGTGGCACCATAATCAATCACCCATGGGCCCCGATTCGTATTGCTTAAGATAAGCATGCAGTAGGCGGCCATGACTAGCTAGAAGAGCGAGGCTGTGGATGCTGTAAATAGCTTAGTAGCCTACTGGGTAGCTTGAAAGTGTATGAACCTACTTCTTTAATAGGAGAATCATGTGTGGAGAAGTGATCTCCACAGTATGAAGCTGGTCCACATTGGCTGTACAAGTGGCTGACAACGAAATACTTTGCTAAGTGTCCTGAATTGTCGTACCTTCTAGCAGGAATATGTTATTGGGCGATGGTCCCACTTATGGTGTCAAATCAAAACATTCATTGCAACCACCAAAATGCCCTCATCATCATGGCCTCCATGAGAGTTAATATCATCATGGCATGCCGAATGCATCGCAAACATGGATAAAAATATCGGTATCAGTATTAGACATTCGAATAATAGGAAGGAAAAAATTTTAAAAATCGTAAGTTGACAAGACCGTACCAATCGATATTTTGAATATCGTCCGATATATCGTTATATTTTACTGATATGGCAATATTTCACAATAGTCATATATCGGCCAAGATTTACATTTTTTTTGTTACAAGGGTTAATGTGTGGACAAGTGATTATTCTACACAAGAATGAAGGCTAGTAACGTAGAGAAGGCCTATTTATGTGTAGGAAAGGAACCTAGGGCATAAACACGAATCGGTTGGTACTCCATGAAAAGGAGATGAATAACACAATGCGGCCTTAACCATATCATATATTTGAGTGACATGAGTACTATACATGCCCTTAGTAGTAGGCCACATTGATTTACAGGACCAATAAAGCCAAAAAATGTCATGTAATTCAGAGTGAATACACTGCGATAGCAAGCTTAACAATTGACCAGCGACATGCTTTCACAGTTTCCTGTCAGCAGCAGAGAACTCATCAGAAAGTTTTTCAGGAAGAATGTCTAATTACCCTAACCAAGAAGCCATACCTCAGCACCGGTTGCTTAATTAGAATAATTGTGGCCATTGAGTTTGGTTGTTGGTATTGTTGAGGACCCAAAAAATGGAGAACAATAACAGTCATTGTGATTCCAATAATTGGCGTTGCAATTTTCAGTATAAATCTCCAACCACATATGCAAGTATTTTCATCCATAATATTAGCCATTGCACCTGATATTATCCCATTTGTTGAAATTTTTTGATTTATTGGCCTATATTTACCTCTTAGGTTACGATTCACAAAAAAAATTTTACGTTCAATATGATTGATATAGATACGTATACATATCCCCCAATATGGCCAATAGTAATATGGCCGCGATAGATATGGATACATATATTTTCATTCATGATTATACTCTGATTAATTTTCATGCCGCACTTTCTATACCAATGATGCTGAATTCCCGATATTTCTTTTGCAGGGTCCGAGTGGGTCGTGCTAACGAGATCATTGCTCGAGTTCTGCGTATGGGGATGGGATAATCTTCCCCGGACACTACTCATGTACTACACCAACTACCTCTCTTCAGCCGAGGGCTACTTCCACACTGTTGTCTGCAACCACCAAAACTATCAGAACACGACAGTGAACCATAGTTTACGGTTCGTGAAATGGGATAATCCTCCCAAGCAGAACCCGATGAATCTGACCGTGGATCACTTCGATGACATGGTCGAGAGTGGCGCACCCTTTGCTCGTAGATTTGAGATGGGCGATCCCATTCTTGATAGAATCGACGAGCTGCTTTTAAGGAGGCAAAGCAGTGGCCTTTCTACGCTGCAGGGTCCGTGTGGCATGGGTTTGGTCCCGGGGAAACATCCTTGCTTTCTTTATCGGAGTCCAGATGCTATTAAACCTAGTGAGAATTCGAGGCGGCTGGAGAGACTTTTACTTCGGCTCCTAGATACAGAAAATTTCAGATTTAAACAGTGTAAATGACTTTTCAGGGTTCTGTTATAGTCCTTATAAATATTAGGCTCATCGATATATTATTTAAATATTAGTCTTTTATATTTTAAGATAGTTATTTCTTATTTAAAAATGATATAATTTAATATTTATAGTGGCCATAATAAAACTTTGCTTGTCGAGTGGTTCAATTGCTTCTTTATGTATGTCTTACACTCCCACGTATCCATGCAAATTGGTCATTTCTGGATCTCACTGTTGCCATCTTGAAACTTCTTGTATTTCAGATTTTAAAAAAAAAAAAATGAAAGAAAATTTTATATGATTGGTATTAAACTCCATTTTATTTTATAGATTAAAATATTAGATAATTAAGTAATATGTATAAAAATTAAAACTTACATATATGAAATTATTAATGTTGTTGCGTCCGAGTCTGATGGCCGTGCGCAATGACGTGTGATGACGTCAGGTGGACGGAATCAGCCGCAACACAAAGTGTGAGTTTGTTGATTGTTCAGGGACGTTTTAGTCCGAGTGGGCGAGAGGGGCGAGCGAGCGCTAGAGACGAGAAGGCGAGAGACAGAGAAGATGGAGACACAGATTTTACGTGGAAAATTCGCCTTTGAATCAGGGGGAAAAATCACGAGGCACTGAGCCTAGCAAATATTTTTACTATTTGAGTGTGCTGAGTACAAAATACAATGAGTGTCTTTTCTCTTTGAGCTCTCTTCTCTTAGTTTTTCTTAGCTGTAAGAGCTTGTGAAGAATTGAGAGAGCGATCAGAGAGAGATCTCAGAGAGGGAGATATCAGAGAGCCCGCCCCTTGCTCTTGTCGATTGAGCTGGGTATTTATAAGGGGAAATATAGCCGTTGGTCCCTGACAGCTACGGCGGGGCTGACCACCTGCTGCCATGACGTGGCCCAGCGGTGTCAGGCACGCCGGCGTGCGCTGTAAGTCTAGCTGGCAACGCCGTTTCTAGCATTACTGTGTCAGGAACGTCAGTCTAAAGCGTCAGCCTTTGAGGTGACAAATCACGTTCTAGGGGTCAGCCCTAGTTGATGTGACGTTTTATAGGTTTTATCCGTTGGAGCTGTAGGTGCTGAGCTGGAGTCCTCGGATGTTTGGGGACAGTCCTCGTCCTTCGTTGGTTTTCCTTATCATTGGATGAGTCCGCGTACTGTAAGCAGCATCGCTCTTCTGGCTTGCTTTGTTGTTGGGAAGAGTCCGCGGCCAGTTGATCTCTCCTTAGTCCTCGGACCGTTTGAGGGAGTTCTTCGGCCGATGCTTGCCATTTTGCTTTGCTGGGAGGTTTCTTCAGTCCTTGTTCCGGGATGTCACGTGCAGTGTCCTTTTACTTCGTGGGCCTCCTGGGCCTTCTATCTTCGGGATTTTTGCATTAGGCCTTTTCCTTGGGCCGTGCGTTTATGGACCCTGGGTATTAGAGCCCAACAAATATAATATTTATGTATTTTGATTTGGGTTTATTATACTTTTAATCCAAAAATTTATTAATAAAAATAATGAATAAATTATTAATTATAGATAAATTTAAATTAGTTTCGTACCTCAGAGGGATATTTTTATAATTTTATCTACAGTTGATAATTATTTTTATTTTTTGAAATAATAATTAGAATTTATTATAATAATAATCAACGTTGGTATATTTAATGACCCACGGTTGCGCCTCTCATCTTTTTCTTTCGTCACCCGACCCCCCATCGTCGTTTTGTTTCATCACCCGTGTATTGAATCCATTAATTTAAAATCAAGTCATCCCGCTCTCCACCGAACAACGAACAGCCATAGCCCGCCCTTCTTCTATTTCTCTTCTTCTTTCTTAAACGGTAGTAACTTCTAATTTCTCCATCAGTTCATTATATAAGAGAGAGAGAGATGTTGGCAGAAATGGGCGGCCTACTGACAAGGATATAGGAACAGTCGCCTGTTGGTTGGAATGGGCGGCCAACTAATGAAAGCACACACACTGTGAAGTAGAAGTAGGAGAAGAGAAATAAACACCAAATATTTTACGTGGAAAACTCTTCTAAAATAAGAAAAAAAAACCACGGACACTAGGTCCACAAAAATTATTAGGTATGAGAATTTCTTACACAAACTACAAGAGGCGAAAACAAGAACATAGTAAAGGTAAACAAAAACTTTGACACTTTGTTTTCACTCACCGCTCTCTTTCTTTTCACTTTTTCTCATCTATTTTTCTCACTGCTACACACATATATTGAGTATGCATATACACACATAGTTATACATACGTCCTCCACCAGCATAAGTAACAATAACCCAACTTGGTGGTTGGTACACAACTCCCAAAGTCTGCATGCGTGCATGCGCATGCCCTGTCCTGCAGCAGGCGACGCATGCCTACTTTTGTAAACTGATCAGTGGTTAGAGTCCCAAGAATGATGTCTACCAACTACCTAATCAGGTAGGTCTATTGTACACCTTTTTGGGATGTGACAGTCATTCAGACCTTCCATATTCAATCGGTCAACCCTGTTGACCGGTCGAAGTAATCCAACCAGATTCTTTAGCGGAGTTAGTTGTCTCACGACTTTTATCGGTCAACATATTGACCGGTACAGGTTGACCGTCTAGAAGATTTCGGTCAAATACGTTGACCGAAATTTTTTCTACTTACAGTAACACACACGTGCTCCGTCCAAATCCTCCAATCATAAGGACTTTCACACGGGAGTGATTCCCAACAAACTTTTCCTGACGACCGTGAGAAAATTAAGTCCATCAGCCCAGCCAGCCTGCAGCATGCTTCATTCTTCCCTTTCGATAAAATCTTGGTCATCATGTCTACCCCATTTTTTTCAGTGTCAATCTTTTTCAGTGACAGTAGACCGACTTCTAGTACTTCTCTCACCCAATAATATCGCACATCAATATACTTTAATCTGGAATGGAGTGAGGAGTTTTTACGAAAATGAATGGCACTCTGGCTATCAAAGAGTACCACATACTTTTCCTGTTCAATGCTCAATTCTTAAATAAACTTTTTTATCTACAACATCTCCTTACAAGCTTCTGTCACGGTAATATACTCGACTTCAGTAGTAGAAAGAGCAACATGCTTTTGTAACTTGGACAGCCAGGAACAACTCCTCCTACAAATTTTACTAAATATTCTGAAGTGGACTTGTGACTGTCAATATTTCTGGCCATATCAACATCTGAGTAATCCACCAACTGAGGCTTGTCACTTTCAAGATACAAGCACCTCTTGAAAGTTCCTCGGATGTATCTCATAATCCACTTTACCGCTGACCAATACTTCTTCCCTGAATTGGATAAAAATCGGCTTACTGTGCCAATAGCATGTGCTATGTCCGGCCTGGTGCATACTAGGGCATACATGAGGCTTCCTACGGCTGAGAAGTAGGGAACGCCTTTCATGTACGATTTCTCTTTGTCCAAAGATGGACACTGACAACTACTCAACCTGTGATGATTTGTAAGTGGAGTACTGACAGGTTTAGACTTATCCATATTGAATCGTTGGAGCATCTTCTCAAAGCAGTTTTCTTGAGACAACAATAGTCTCCCTGCCTCCCGATAGCGAATGATTCTAAAACCAAAAATCTGGTTTGCCGGTCTGAGATCTTTTATGAAAAAGGATTACCCAAGTTGCTCCTTCAGCTTCTTTATCCGAGTACTGTTTTGTCCAACAATTAACATGTCGTCCACATAAATGAGAAGGATAACAAAATCGTCTTCTGAAAACCTCTGTGTGAAAACACAGTGATCACAAGTAGTTCGTCGGTATCCTTGACTAGTCATGACTGATTCGAACTTCTTGTACCATTGTCTTGGAGCCTGTTTCAACCCTTATAGGCTCTTCTTTAGACGACAGACTAGTTGCTCATTCCCTTTAACCTTGAACCCTTCTGGTTATTTCATATAAATTTTTTCCTCCAGTTCACCATGAAGAAAGGCTATCCGGACATCAATTTGCTTAACTTCCATATTTCAGGTGGCTGCCAATCCCAACACAACCCGTATGGAGGATATTTTTACCACGGGAGCAAAAATCTCATCGAAGTCGATTCCCTTCCGTTGACTGAAACCTTTTACCACTATCCGTGCCTTATATTTTGGCTTCATGGTATTTTCATTCGTTTTTAACCGGAAGACCCATTTATTCTTTAGAGCCTTCTTTTCCTTAGGAAGTTTGACTAAATCAAAGGTATGATTCTCATGAAGAGAACTCATTTCATCATTTATAGCTTCCAGTCATTTTTTTCTTACTCTCATCATCTATCCTCTTTATAACTTTCAGGCTCTCTGGTATCAGTGAGTATAACATATTCACTGGGTGACAGACGAACGGACGACCGTCTGTTTCGTGAGG
>JAOVVI020018525.1:0-10337 GCA_028571085.2 Nepenthes alata
GTAGATTGTGCAGTGTTTCGGTCAATCTGAATGCGAAGTCCAATAGATCAGCCCGCTGCAGGTAAAAAGATGGAGTGAGGAAAATGGGAATAAAAAAAAACATACATACATACATTTGGAGATGCCCTCAGGTAAAGTTTCATCCATTCATTTATCTATTGTATGAGCCTATTAATGTGTATGGATGGATAGGATGACACGTCATCAAAGGGTATCCTGCGTCCAAAGGGTATCCCCTAACGCAAGTTAAAACAACAAAAGAAGAATGAGCTAAAGCATGCCCTAGGAAAAGTGATGTTAAGGGTAGGATGGACGTGTTTGAGGAGTCTTGATACGTTTATCATGAATAAACAACATAACAAATGTGCTACCCGCATGGCAGCTTGCCCTAGGAAAAATAATGCAGCATAGCCCATTGATGCCAATGGCTGAGCGTGACAATGGAGGCTTAGAAGGTGGCACTGGAGGGGAGCTGTTCGAGGACTCTTTTGAGACATTTTAATGCATAAACAACATATGAACATGACAGCATACCCAAGGAAAAATAATATAGCACAGCCCATCGATGATGGTGGCTGAAGGTGGGAATGGGTGTCTTGAGGGTGGTGGTGGAGATGTGTTCCAGGAGTAAGACATTTCTCATAAATAAACAACATAAGAATGTGCGACCATTGTGACAGTGTGCCCTAGGAAAAGCTAATGAAGCATGGCTCATTGATGCCGGTTGGTGAGGGGTGAGAATGAGTGTTTAGAGGGTGGGACAGCAATCAGCATGCCCTAGGAAAAGTTATGTAGCATAGCCCACTGATGCCAGTGGAGGGTGGGAACAACGTCGAGGGTAGTGGTGGTGAGGAGGTGTTCCAAGAGTCTTTGAGATGTTTCTCAAGTATAAACAGCAGAAGAATGAGCTACCCGCACGGCAGCATGCCCTAGGAAAATTAATGTATCATAGCCCATTGATGCCAGTGGCTGAGGGTGAGCATGGTTGTTCAGAGGGTGGCAGTAGGAGGATGTGCTTGAGGAGTCTTTGAGACATTTTCATGCATAAACAACATATGAATGTGCTACCCACATGACAGCATGCCCTAGGAAAAATAATGATGGGAACTGGTGCTTAGAGGATGGTGGTGGTGAGGAAGTACGCATTTTCGTGCAGATTAATAAAAATACAGACCCCCGAAAAGCTGGGATTTATCCGAACAACGGAGATCAGTGAGTAGAAGGTTGTTCACATTCAACCAGGTAGCATGCTTCCTTTAAATGTCTCCAACAAACAAAGCAGCCAAACTGAATCACCACATTACCAGCTCAAAACAATCTAAAACTGAACTATAGCAAGCTATGAGATCAAGGCGTGTGATTAGAAGCATTTCATGAAAGATTTTACTGAGCTTGAGCACTCCACCTCGGGCACAGTTTATTTACAAAATCAGACCCAAGAATTATGGAACAAGGCAGTCAGAATTGAATAATTGATATGGGAACTGTAGAGGTTCAAGCACCAACTTCCCGAGTTCTTCGTTGAATCCAATTCAAAGTGACTCCAAATTTCATATCCAAAGGTAAGGTGATAATAAAACTGAAGGAAATGAACTAGGTGGAGAATGTTAAATATCTGCTATCTAACAATTAAAACAAGTCTATTCCTGTTTACCAAACTGATGTTTATCTTGAAAATGAATTTGACCCAAGAGATTTCTAGATGGTTCTGGATCAAATAATCTGGATCCTGCACGTCATAAACACAAACAAGAGTTTGTAGGGTCGGATATCTCCCTGGACTGCCTTCCGATGCTAAAGTCACTATTGAGCCAGCCAAACTGAAATAAGAAAGGTTGAGAAATGACAACATATTCCATAACAGAAATGATGATCTTAGGCATGGAGAACAACTTCGGGGTTTTTAGAGGACAGGCTCCATGCCCTATAAGGGTGTTACATAATAGCCAAGATGAAACTACTATATAACTCGTATTATAGGATTAAGAAATAAGAAAGAATTAGAGGAAAAGGAGAGGAAGGGGGATCTGGATCATAAAAGAAGAAAAGGGAAAGAAAAAGGGGATTAGGGAAAGAGTCAACCTCAAGAGGATTAGGAACTCATCATACTTCATTCATCTTCATTCACAATACCCACGTTACAAGCAAGTAGAGATATATATAGGCTAATAACTCTTCCAACTCTATTTACCATAATAGGCCTTTATGACTACTAATTCTTCATACTTGATATACTACTCTTCTACTACTATAAGACGGCCCGCTACTTGTTATTATGATTACATAACAATACTTCCTCCATAGTAGTATCCTTTTCCCAAGGATGTTATGAAGATAGTTCCTTGATTCTCTTGTCCCAAGTACTATAACAATGAAGAACTAATGCCAGTCTCTAATATTACACTACTAAACTAGCAAGATGTAGTGACTTCTTTGTCAAACAAGATTATGAGTTTATAACCAAATCCGTCCATTCATTGAAGACAATTTACTTGGTCATGGCTTGCAACCGAAATGTTGATTATCATCCGACCACTTAGCTTGCAATGTTGGAAGATGTGTAATCTGTACCTGTTCTTCCTCCTTTGATCAATAAAGCTGTTAACAGTGGCTTCATTTTGTTGGTGCTGTTTACTTCTGTGTTGGAAGGGATTATATCTATCATTGCTGCATTTGCATGACACAATTCAATTGATGATCCGGCTTCATGTCTTGATGAATTGTTGGGATGTTTCTTGATGACGGTGGTGCCTTCATCCAGCAGTTGCATAACCGAATCCGTTTTCTGATTGCAGGGTCTTGAGCTTGGTGTTCTGTATCTTGCATATTCATATCTGGGTCCTTGTTGTCTCCTCTTGATTGTTGCTTTTGTGTTTTCAGCCTTTGTAAAGAACTGTCTGCAATATCCTCTCGTGTAGAAGATGTATGCTTTTGAATCTGTTCTGCTATATATTGGTTGGGTTGTAGAATAAAGAATAGTTGGATTGTAGAATAAAGAAGTTGGCAGTCATGTTGCTCTTCTGATCATTGCTCTTGGTTGCTAGACTGACAGCTGGAGATTGTTGATAGTAGAATTGAGAATACATATCTAGCAATGACCTCTGAGATCTGAAGAAAGAAGGAGAGCCAGATGAAGTGATGTGTGACTCAAGATGATGATTTGTTTGACATAATCCAGGAGGATAAGCATATGAAAAAATAATAGAATGTTGTTAGGACAGCATTGTCCGTAAACTCCTTCATACAACATATTTCTTGCACATCTTGCTTTATATGGGCTCTAAGAACCAATGATAACTGGCTTATCAACTTGTGAGTGTACATGCATGTATGAGATTCTGCCATGAGGTCCAAAGGCCTCCTCTACTTGTTGATCATACCTTTGTGAGCTATGGTGGTTCCAAAATGCTAGGAAGCTTGTTGGTGTAACCACGTTGTCATAACATTGAAGTGGTCATGGAATTTTAAGGATGCTAATGACCAGTTGTTGTGGTAAATATGTGATCCACAAGGTGGAGCTCCCACACTCATAGCTGTCATGAATGAGTTGTTGGATCTGTGCAGGACCTGTTGCGCTTCCAACATTGAACAATGCCCTTACCTTGGATACTTGAACTTGCTATTGTATGTTGTCAGTGTTGCCAAAAGAAACAAACACATCATGTAACAATGCTTGAGCTGTAGATAAGGAAATAGTAGAGAATTGAGCAACAAAAATACCTATGGATGCCATATTTACCTTTGATAGCTGTGATAAAGGAGGAAGTATGAGTGTCTCCCAAATCCTTTCTGAATTAGATCCTTAGGTAACAAGTTTGGTGTGGCTGGTGCTATGAAGAAGTTAATGGAATGGCTTTTTTTCCGTGATGTGTGCAGAAAGTTGGTGTTCAGCCAAATAGAGTTATTAGAAACTCGGATGCACACTTAGGAATGAACAACAAAGAATGTAAAATCAATTGCCATGCTATGGTGTTTTATTGGTAAGGACCAGATGCAGGGGTTGGAATCCTGTAGCATCATCTGAATGCTATGCAGCTGGTGTAAGTTCAGTGATTTGCAGTAGAATAGTGCTGGATATTTGGATAGTGCAGATTCAAATTGAGTAAGAAAATCTGAATAAAAAGAAGCAAGAGTTTCAAACTGATGTAACGGAAGCCAAATACAGAAATGGGTAACTCCTAAACTCAGTATTACAGGAAGTGGATTATATGAATGCAGTAAAAAGGCTACTGCTACTGAAGCTGGTCTGACCTTATAACAACTAGCTACATAAATCAAAACGAATGGCAGCAACCAAGTGCAATGATTTTGTACACTTCTGCACAAGCAGTACAGATGGATGGAGGCCAAGTAGATATTGCAGCTTGCTTCTGTGTTACTTTCAGATGCTTCGCATTGCTTCAAGTCAGGACTCAAGACTTATCCAGAGATAATTGTTGTAAAGGCACAGATCAATTCAATTATTGGATGATGCATACTATAACAGATGGTGTCAGATTGTTTGGTTGCAATAACAGATTTCAGTTTGGCCCCTCAAGTTTTTTGTTGGTAGTTGCAACTGTTACTGATTTCTGCTGTAATAGAACTCCTGGCTGCTGCAGGAGCAACTTCAGATGCATACTACAACAATTTCTCTAGAGAAGAGGAAGAAAGAGGAGGATAAGGTGGGAAGCCTTCAGCCTTAGGATCATTTTCTGGAGGTGCTGAGAACAACTTAGCCAATTTTGGACTTATGCACTTGTTGGCTCCTTCTGGACTTCTCATCTTGATAAGACTTGTTGATTTTTGGCAGATGAGCCTCGCATTTGTAAAGGCTCTAGGTCTATCTTAAAACGACCAAGCAAGAATACCAGTGTGGGATCATGGGGGAATGAAGGCAGCTGTTTCCCTAGCTAGTGAAACGTGGCCTTCATGCCTTGATCAGCCAACGTTGTACTTCCTTGATTTCCGAGGCCTGAATGCTACTATAATGATCATAAGCCTAATGGAAATACAACTGCTAGTCAATTGACTAACTTCTGATTTGTACAGATATGGCCTTGTAGTGGACCATATCTACCCTTCTGATATTCTGACATCTTGGACGCCCTGGACGTCTTGGACATCTTGGAGCCATAATAGGACGCCAAAAGAGTCATACTAGCCCGTAGGTGGAAACATACTAGGATGGTGGCGGAGTCATACAATAGGTGCCTTGGTCTAACACTTTTGTCTAAAAACTCAGACATAATAGGAAGTAGGCGGAGCTAAAGAAGTATGGCAGTGAAGTCACATTAGGCGTCTTGGTCTGAACTATGAAGTACAGAAACGAACATGGGGCAAGGATACGACACAACACCGATACGGTGACACGCTATTTTATAAAAATTAATAACACAATACGTTGGGGACACGTAAACTAAATTATGGCTTATAATTTTTATAGTTAATGAACACTATTATTTTATATTAAATTTGTGATAAAAAAATTAAATCTTTATTCTATGAAAGATTAGTTGTGTTATCGCCGTCATTTGTTTTACCTCCGTATTCATATCTTCTTTTATGAGTTATGACTTTATATCCTGTGAAAATTTGGTAAAAGAAAATCATTGTCTACTATGAAAAAAAAAATCTCTCTTGGCTTTGAGATATTCCTGAGGAATGGAGACCATTGACAGAAATGAAATAGAGAAGTATAATTTTAAGTTTTTAAGATTATAAAACGGCCCATATTTTTTAAAATTTAAAAAAAGACCAATAGTTTTTTAAAAAATATAAAATTATTCAAAGTGTCCAAAACGTGTTGGGACATGTTCGGTGTGTGTCCAAAACGTGTCAGACGTTCCGGAGTGTGATCAAAATGCGTCAGACAAAAAAAATAAATTAACACGTGTTCGAGGCGTGTCAAACACCGACACTTTGAGCCCGAAAGAATGTCCATGCTTCCTAGGGTCTAACAAGTCGGACATCCTGGAGTGATAATAGAATGCTGGTAGAGACATACTAGGATGCCGGTGGAGACATCCTAGGGGTACCTTAGGCTAGCTGTCACGGTCTCGGGCACCTTTGGTCTAACTTTCTGACGGTGTGGCAAGGCCTTCTGACATCCCTTCCTTTTGACAGATAGATCTATGACAATTTAGACTTGACACATTAGGCATTCTCTAACAGTATGGACCTTCTGACATAATGACATTTTGACAATCCAGCCTCTAACAATCCTAACTCTCATATTTGATCTGAAACTTATAGTTCTGTTACTGGACAAATCACCAATCTGGTACCCGTTTTAACATCTTCTTCCTAGTCCATACATTCCCTCACACCAGACTGGCCATCACTACCTAAAGAAGAGGGAATAAAGAGATATCATAACTCAGGCACTCATCCACCACTGTAAAGTAATTCATGAGAAATTTGCCATGCACTTTAATGAAAATAAGTGGAAATATAACAATCAATGGTACACATATTAGGGAAAGAGAGATAGAATAGAGGAAAGAAGTCATAGAGATGAGAAAAAAGGATTGTTGTCCATCTATGGAGCTAATTGATTCTAAAATAACATATTTCACTAAGAAATGTTGATTTCCCCCTTTTTATTCTTCTTTGCTCTATTGAAAGGTATCCATTTCCATGGTGGCTTTGTCAATGAATGCATCTTGAGTTGGATTGACTAACCTAACCTTAAGCCAACACTCATGAAAGGCTGCCTTGAATGCCATATCGCACTTGACTTGCATTCATATTACTGAATTCTATTGGAATCCTTTCTTGAACAAAAAATTCACCAAAGAAAAAGCAAACTTGATTACTACGAGGCAAATACATACTATTAATGCAGCAAACTCTTTCTCTCTTCTTACTGTGTAAAAGGAGGAGAGAGGAGTTTGAGTGGAATATGCACATGGAATACAAATAGAAATTCCCAGCAATGCCAACCTGATTAGCACAAATACACACTGCAAGACACCTGCAGTGCCTGTCCATGCTGAAGGGCCTGATTTCTCCAGTGCATCCTGTATCAGTAGACCAACAGATGCAGCAAGAGAGACAAAGGCTATGACATAGGCAAGAAAGAGCCAAAGCTTCAATCTGCAATTTCCACAAGTATATGAGCAATGTTAGAACCACCTTTCCAAATAGTACTACATGCAAATATAGAGCATCAGAAATATTACAAACTTGCTCAAGTATCTGAACTCAAGCACTCACATGGCTGCACGAACCCACAGTACACATGTTAGAATTGCTTCACATGATGTTACTCATATTTAGTAATTTATTGAAATAATTAAATGTTACAATCCCAAACAATTTTGTTATACTTTTTTAGAGGAGTTATTTCCTTGGTTAACCCAATCTTTGGTGAAAAGAATGTCATTTTTGTAATTAAGGAATTAATTTTCTTACAATTCTTTAAGTGACAGAATTGCCCTTGTTAATTGAGGATAATGAGCGACAGTTTTCTCAATTATGATGAGTGATTTTCTGATTTAAATTTTATGAAATTTTAAAACTTCCCATTATTTCTAGATTTAAGAAAATTTTCAAAAAAAAAAAAAATGTACACAATCTTTCTCCATACACAAATTCTGTGACCTCCCATGAAGAAAGCGAGATAAGGGTGAAAGAAGAGAGAACAGTTCCAAGTTATTTGAGAAAATAACTTTAAGTAAGAATTCAGATATGTTACGAATATTTAATTCTCCACTATGAAATTATGAAATAACGTGATGATCCTGGCGATCCATAAAGGATATAATTTCATATAGTTCTTATACAACACACAAACACCCAATAACACATGAAATAACCCAATCAAACCAAATATTCCATCTATTCAAGTATGCTATCCACCTTTTACATTTGAGTGTGCTATCTAATATCCGTGACAATCACATCCACAAATAAATTACATTCAAATCAGGTATTCCAGTTCTAATAAAGATTCTTTTGACAAATGTCCTGTGCTAGCAACTTCAAGTGTAGGGAAACTCTCGTAACCCATGAAGGTGGTGGCCCATGTACATTTTTTTGCCAAGAAAAAAGGAAGTGAACCATTGAAATTGATTGGGCAAGCACTAATGGATAGGCCACATCACAATTACTAGAATTGTTAAGGTAGATGAAGTGACAACCAGCCAATTGCAAGAGCTAACACAATTCTATAATTTGCAGCAACCAAGAAAGACCCCGTGGAATATGTAGCTGTCATTCCTTGTATTTCCTTCTTATTTGAATATTTTCAACTACCCCCGCGGGGGGGGGGGGAATATTTTCAACTACCGCAGCTGTGCCCCCCCCCCCCAAAAAAAAAGATAATTGCAAAAAGAGTTAAACAAACATTTCTTCACAGATAAGAGTCAGATCGATCAGTCATGGTCTACCCTATCAGAGAAGGCAGGCACCTAAATACTATCCTAATGTGCATGCCACTAGTATTTTATTTAAGTGGATTCAACAATATCGGCAGCAAAAAATGTCTGGAAGCCCCAAAAGGATGAAGAAAGCAAGAACCATTTAGGAATGAAGAAACATGAACCATTTCTAGTATAGAATAGCTTACTAAGTCTTGACCTGAAAGTCCATCTTGGAATCTTGATGCCTGGCAACTAGGCATTAGTTTATAGGATACTAAAATGAGACAGCAGTGATGTAATTAACTTGAATTTGGCTTTCAAGAACAACTAACAAGACCATGATCAAGAAAATACAAGCTCTTAGCAAATACGGAAAAACAACATACAGCCACATTAAAACCAATATCATTTCAGAAATATTAAGATGCAAACGAAAGTTTCATACCATGGCTTGACTTTGTTAATAACCCAATTCAATCTATGTTAAAGTCTGGCATTTACTATTCTTTTAGTAACAAATTTCATAACAATTTCAACAAGGTTATTGTGTTCTAGTATCCTTGTTAGCCAATACATCAGTCACCTAGCTAACCCATGCTTCACAGTTCAAATAGGCTGCCAAAAATGTCAGGATATATGATGCTGGTAGACAAAAAACCCCACATACCAATGAAGCAACAAAATATCAAGGGATGGAGAAGGCATCTTGATGAACACTGCAATAGAGTGAACCCTCAACTAATCATCCCTGTCCCGATAATAAGCTACAGGAACAACTTAGTCAACTTGACCTAGGAAGGGAGAAAAGGGCTCATACAAAATCTAAATCTATACTCATATCCCGCCAGAACAGAAGGCTGTAAGCGTCTAACTTATTTTAATTTGCTTCATGTCTATGTTTCCAGTGTCTAAAACAAAATCTTTCTAATGGTAAAAAGTTGCATCATATGATCACCATTGAGCAACAAGACCAGGAGTAGAAGACCCCCCATAATATTGAAGGAAATGAAGTCGCCAACCTCTCATGATCGTCCTCGAGAGATAATTGTCAACCGTTGGCAGCTTCATTTAGCCACCCATGATGTTGATTTACTCGGTTGCTGCCCAACAGTTGGTTATTAAATCATACCAAATTGCAGACATTTTTAGGAAGCATGTGTGTGAAATTAAGTATATCAGGGTCAAAGCTAATACCCAGCCCAGAACACGCTATCACACCTCAGCGGAGACAGCAATACTTCGACGAAAGTCTCATTTGCAATATCAAAATTTATACCATTTGCAGAAAACTATGCACCAAAAGGAATCGAGAGAGAATTAGGCAATAATTGAAAAAAAATAAAATTACCTCCACTCGCCTTCTTCGTAGGGAGAGTAATCAATGTCCTCTTTTCTTACGCAATTGAACATCAAAGCAGCCAAAGAAGCAAATATGCCTAAGCATAGAGAAGATCGCGTCAGATTAGCCAAAGAGTACACAGAAATTGAAAAATTAGAGAGGGGGGCAAAACCTGGGAGGTAGTGAACGAAGGAAATCGTGACGGAACTGCAAACTACGGCGTCGACCCAAAACCACCATCCGGCACCAAATACGACACCGGCAACGGCGGGTCCGAAGATAACCCACATCTCTGCAAAATCCATTTACCCCCTTCTGTTCGTCTCCGGTCGGATGCTTCGGGTCGCTACGGTTTCTTCAGGTATGAGGAGATGTTTTGCAGGTAAATTATCGTCAGTGCACGATCCAGCCCGTGCTAGCTTTCTCTGAGATACCTGCACTTCTCCTCCTTCCTTCCCTGTCAATTCCTTCGCCCTTTTCCTCTTTGTGATGCAAGCGCTACTGCGTATTCAGCAATCTGCATCTGTCGCGTACTGTTTTGAACGAGACAAGATAAAAAATCGGCTACCAAATCAGTCTCATGAGTTCCATCAAAAATTTTATCGAATATAATTAAAGCATATAAATATTATAAATAAAATATAATTAAAAAA